>BMAV01015223.1:135794-163546 GCA_019973955.1 Trichonephila inaurata madagascariensis
GATTGGCCAGCGTGCTCCCCAGATTTAAATCCCATCGAACATGTGTGGGATGCTTTGGGGAGACGTATTGCCACACGCTTACATCATCCGGAGAACAACCAACAACTCAAACAGATGTTGATTGAGGAATGGGCACTCCTACTTCAAGAGATGTTGCACCAGCTGGTTCTGAGTATGCGGAGACGGTGCGAAGCAACCATTGTAGAAAGGGGAGGGCATATACCATATTAAGGAACATCTGCTTGTTGTTCTTCCTGTTGGATAGACAATCATGAGTCACGATACTATGCGTTCAATAAAGCTTGTTTTTGTTTGATTCCATACCGTATGCGTTGTATTCCTTTTTCAGCGCCGATGCTTTTGTCATCCTTTACGTACATAATACTCTCCCTCATTTAAGAATTTCATGTCTCTCAGATGATTTTTCGTGAAGTTATGGCAATAAACCCTCCTGTTGCTAAAGTTTTGCACACCAGTGTATATGAGAAATAACTAGAGGTGATCTGCTGTCATATGATATAGCACCCCATACCGTCACACCAGGGGTTATGGCTGTATACCTTTTTAAAACAAAGGCTGATTCAGACCGACGGCTGCGGCCTCTTCAGACACGGAGACGATGATCATCTGCTTCAAGAGTAAAAACGAGATTCATCGTTGAATACTATACGGTGCCAGTCCGATGACAACCATGATGATTGACTGCCACATTACTCCAGATGATTCCACCGATGTTGTGGGGTCAAAGACAGACGTCTTAAAGACCGCTGTGAGCGTAACCCTGCCTCAGCCAAGCGCCGTGAAATGGTAGGAGGTACCCCTGGGGGTAATGAAGAGGCTGAGGTACGTTGAACAGTAGACAATGATACCATTGGAGCAGTTCGGGCCTGTCGAACAATCATTCGATCTTGCCTCACATCTTGGCCTTCCAGAGCCTCCATTTCATCGATAAGTTCCTCACGACAACCATTGCTGCCAGCACCTTTGCACAGCTGTATCTGTACGTTGCAAGTGAAGACCTATTGCTCGGTATGACCATTCAGATTCACCCATTCTGACAACATGACTACGTTCGAAGCCATTCAGTTGCCTATTAGGCCTTCGAAAACGTCGTGATAGCATCATTCGCTTTTTCTCAAAGGAATCACAACGGCCAAAATGACAAACGATAAATTTTACACCCTTATTACCGGTTTTATATTTTGTAAGTTGCTCAGCAGAAACGCGCACTACGACTGCAATTCATGTTCATTGGCCTCGAAAATTTGATCATCTAAATGTTCGATCAAGATGTCTTTGCCTGCGAAATTTCATCACAATCGGACAACTCTTTCTTGGTGCTTCGATTTTTTTTTGCAAAAGAGTGTATTTAATTTTCTAAGACCAACATTTTTACTAGAGGTAGATGAAAATAACTTTGTAACAAAATTGTGACGAATTCCAAAATAAGTATAATAGACCCAAAGTTTTTCCTTCAATTTCTTAATATTAACCACCTAGTTCTTCCTAAAATAACCCAGGCATGGACTGTTTACCATTTATGTAAGGAAATAATGAGAAAATATGGAGTGCTAGAATGCGACTTAACAGAAGTATTTACACAGCAACGTTATTATTCTACACACTTCCTGTCACTTCTGCAGCAGCTGAAAGGTCATTTAGCAAATAAAAAATAATTAAAAATTATTTAAGAAAAGGTGTAGGACAAGCTCGATTCTGACATTTATCTCCGACATCAGTTGTAAGCAATGTCGTATCAAGCTTGGATTTAACAAAAGTTATTGAAACTCTTAAGAAAACTAAAGCTAGGAAAAGATTGCAAACCTAATTTTTAATAGGTAAGTCCAACTTTCATGTAAAAAACCTTTTATTCTGTATCTAGATTGTTTTATTTCCTAATATTTATGTTATTATTTGTAATCTTGTTCATTATTGCTTAATTTTTTATTATCTATTACGTTACTTCTTGTCTTCCCCTTCCAGCAGTTCCTAAGCTCTTCACAGCTGCTTTGGAAGAGGTTTATCGTGATGTGTCAAATCGAATCTGGGCGATAACTAAAGCTCACACAAGAAAACTCATACACATACATATAGATAGTATGTAGCTCTGCCTTCCTATGTGTTGCAGAGCACAATAAAGAGCAGATGTTAAAGTAGCTTTGTATATTTAAAATATTCATGTATTTTTACTTGATAAAACTTAACCAAGATAGAGACCTCATTTTCTTTTTGCCTTTGGATACCTAGCTACGCCATTGTGAGAAAGGGGTGTACTTTAGACCTGTTGTTTGTGTTCAGTGGCGTAACGGAAAATAATTGCCCCCGCAAGGTCAGATTTTGGGCCCCAAGCAGGATATATATATACAGGAAACAAAGAATTGCAATATACAAAGAATTGCAAAACCATAACATAATGTACCTTTACACCTCACGTCAAAATATTTAAATATTAAACTTATACCTGAATATAAAATCAACCTGTGTCTGAGTAAACAAAGTAAATAACGTTTAACATTAGAGAGTATTTATAGTATTTAAAAAATGGAAAATCTAACAACAGTCGACTGATAACCTGGTAACTTAAATAAAAATGATACACTAAGAGAAAGACAAACACTGTAGAATAATATTTTCGATTTCAGATTCTTATGATAGAAAAATGGTATCACTTACCAAATTCTTCGTTTATGAATCCCGGGATGAGCTTGACCTTAAGTTCGATAAAATTCTAGCATAAATTGTCAAAAAGTCAAAGACACAACTACTGCTACTAATAAGAAAGCATGGACACAAAAACGAATGCACTCGCAGTACCACTCAGGTTGAACTACAAAATTAACTAGTTCGTTGGGTTGTTCGAGACACACACTACTAGCTAATATACAGCACTACACTCAAGAAGTAAATCACCAAAAAAGCGATTGACGTCTCACATTTTTCTTAGAAAAGTCGGTTATTAATTCATCCAATTCAATTTTTCTTGCTTCTTGTTGTTCAATACTTATCAAAGACAAATAGGAGAGCCTCTCTTCTGACATCGTACAACGTAGATAATTTTTTATTAATTTTAATTTAGAAAATGACCTTTCCGCCAATGCAGAAGTAACTGGAAGAGTCAAAAACAATAAAACTGCAATACATACATCTGATAAACTTGGCGCAGCAAACTTATTTTGAATCATCAAAAAATTACTTAAATCTTTTATCGAATTTAGCTTAATTAAATCTTCACTAAAAACTGCTTTTAGAGACATAATTTGATTTGGAAATTCACTAGATAGGTCGAGGCTATATACTTTTTGAAGATTATACTGGCTTCATTATATAAGAGATCATTTGTAGTGCTTACAATATTTTTGGGAGAAAGAAAACTGAATGATTTGTAAATGCCATTCATACTCTCAAAGCGATTTTTTAATTGAGTAGTAATAACATCAACATTGGCCTTAAAAACATCCACCTCAATCAATCGTTCTGTCTTGCAGTTTTTCATCAGCATTGAATTCATCGAAAAACTGTCTAACTTTTCTGTCTCTTTTTTTCAAACTCCGGGGTGATACCCCATTTTTTAGCCAAACCAATTGCTTCTTCTTTTATATTAGCAAAATTGTTACGAAGATTCTCGATAGACGTTAAGCTAGAATTTAACATGGTCTTAGCGTTTTCCAAATCTATTTTTGGTGATTGTAATGCTTTTGAAGTTAAATTTATGCTTTGTAAAATTTGACATTGGAAAATTATATATATATAGCAAAAAAACAAATTGAAACTTTTCCGTATGTTTTTTAATCGCTAAAGCTTCTTGTTTCTCGTCTTGCTTAGTACTGGTTAGAAAAATATTTGAAAGTACTTTTAAAATCGAAATGTAATTGTAGCGAATTGATATTACAGAGTCAAATCGAGATGACTACCTTGTCGTGCATAATGATTTAATAGTCTGCTGAATGTTCTCGTTATTCTGCACAATTTTCAGATCACTCCACCTTTTAATTCTGAGCCCAAAAAATGTGCAAATTTTTTGACAAAAGTCATAAAATTCTCTTACATGAGGCACGCTATTACATGCATCGTTTAGAACAAGATTGAGGTTGTGTGTTGAACAGTGAACGTAATTTGCTCTTGGTTGTTTGTCCTTAATTTAATTTCTGTAATCCCCCATACGCTCCACTCATATTAGCTACCCCATCATATCCTTGTCCTCGACACTTCGCCAAATTAATGTCCAGTGTATTTAGAAAATTTAACACACTTTCCAAATTTTTTGCAGTCTGATTTGCCGCCTCAATAAAGTCTAAGAACGTTTCGTTAATTCTGATATTATCTGACTCATTATTATCATTAACATCAGTTGTTACATACCTTATTATAATACTTAATTGGTCTTTTTTTGAAATATCCTGTGTCGTGTCTAGAATGATAAAGAAAACATTTTTAACAATATTTTCTTTTATTCTAGAGCCTATAATAGCAATAAGTTCATTTTGAATTTTTGGGCTAAGATATTTTTGAATTCTTTTTTCTGACAAATGAACATTGAGAAGAGGGTCATATTTAGCCAAGAGGTCTATTATATTCAAAAAATTTCCCCTTTGAGTCGAATCTCGAGTTTCTCGATGTCCCCAAAAAGGAAGATTGCACATTGCTAGAGTCGTTGTAACGTCTATGTGATTCTTCGTAAGATTTGGCTAATCTTATTCTTCTTTAAAATTGCATTTCAATAATGAATCCACCGTTTATTTTGTTTCTAGATGTCATATGTGCGACATGCTTGGATATGAATTATAGAATTTTCATGCTCTTTAATTTTCCTTTTTTTTTATATATATTCCTTGCCAGTCATTCACACCTTTACACCAGGCTTCTTTAAAATACATATTTGTTCTATCAGCGAAAAGCCAACATACCTGACAGTAAGCAACATGAAGTCGTGTTGAATAGCACAGCCATTTCCTTTTGATCTTTTGTCCTGCCTTGGATATGAAACTATAATAAGATGATGAAAAGCTCCTTCCCTTGGCATCTTTTTGGAAATTACTTTCTGGTTGGTATGGGCCAATTTTAAAATTTGTTCCCTTAAATCTGCATCTATGGGCGTACCTACATAATGCGCAAAGTCATTTCTAATCAATTTTATTTCTTCGCTTTCATTTTCCGACTCCTTTTCTTTAGATAGAGTATCCTTATTAGTTGAAGTGTCCGAAACTGTGTTTTTTTCTTGTGGATAAATTTTCACTTTCAGGATTTGCTCATCAAGTTCCCTGGCATTACTACTACTAGCACTTGAACAAGATGAACTTGCGGATATTAAAAAGTTATCCAATTTTGCATGTTTGCTATTAATATTATACTCCTTTTCCTTTCGAATTTTTCGTTTTCGAGAATCACTCAAAGTTTTTTTAACTCCACTCATTTTAGGGCCGCGTTTCTTCTTCTCTTATTAACAAAATAACAGTATAAGAATCAGAATAATTAATTCCGTTTACAAAAAACAGTTCTAATATTACAAGAGAAAAGTGAGATCAAAATGTTTTAACAGCGAAGGAACACTCCTTCTAAAAACAATTTTGTGAAACATTTCTCATTATGCTTTATTTGATTGAATACTCATAAATCTACGGAGATTTCTGTGGGCATATGGGTTTCTAAATCATAAATCTAGACCATATAATCATTTAAAATGCTCTCTATGCGTTTTCGAGTATCGCAATACTATTTTTCATGAAAAAGCATAACACATGTACGTTATTTATGAGTTCGCTAAATGAAAATGAAATACATGTGAGTGGGGGTGAAGCTAAAGAGCCCAATAAGTTAATTTGCTACTTCAGTAAAAAATAACATGTCTTTTTTTCTCCCTACCGCTAACATGAAGTATACTAAAAAAAAACAGTGATGAATTTTTTTATCTTTCTAGCATTTTATCCAATTTTCCGTCTGAATTTCTCTTTATCTTTTAGTAATTTAGGTTTGAAAAGAAAACCCACTAAAGAAAAGTATCTCTTTCGTCGCGGGGATTACAGCAAATTAAAATGTTTTTTGATTTGGTTATTGGATCTAAGATATCTAATAAGCGATCAAAGTTTTGATTTTGAATGATGTTAGATCGCCAATTTGAAAATCGCTTAAAAATTGGATTAAAAAAAATGTAAAGCTAATTTTGTGAAATTCTACGTTAATGGCTTCAGTGTAGCTTTGGGCCCCTAGAAGCCTTGCCCCTCCCCCCGCAGTGCGGGGGTGTACGTTACGCCACTGTTTGGGTTCCATTCACCGCAGCACACAGAAGAGCACGTTTAGCATGATGCAATGAATATACGCTTTGAACCAGATTTCAGTGGAGCACCGAGCTTTTTATCAGATTTAACCAGGACAGATTCTTGTCTTACCTGTATCTGGAAAGAGCTGAGAACATATCATCCCTTCCTCATCAGGGAAAACGACCATTACATTGGTAGAGGTATAATGGTTTGGGCACACTATATTGGATAGCCGTATATCGTTGTATGCATTTAAAAAAGGCTTCCTAAGAGAGGATATTTTAGAGCCCTGTGTTCCAACTTTTTCAGAGGCTCAGGTGGTCCTGAGTTCCGACTAATAGATGACATAACTGGTCAATGTTTACATGTAAGAGAAAATACTTGTGCCGCATGGATTGGCCAGTCAGATCTACTGACTGTAACCCTGTAAGAGCATGTCTGGAACATTCGTGGGAGAGCAACTGCATCTGAAATTGACTGCAACAGGGACTCCACAACTGCATCCTGTCCAGTATGCCGTGCCATCTGTCTGTCCAACAGTAGGTTTGACAGTCTATATTACATTCGTTTTCCAGCCTGATTAGAATGTGAATTTTGGACATCCTTGCAGTATGAGCCTTATTCATAATCATGCGTACATAAAATGACTTTTGGGTGATATATATATCTTACACACAAAGTGTGAGAGAGAGAGAGATAAAAATGTTTAATATTATTTTTTAAAAACTGTAACAAATAAAATTCGTTAGCATCATAAACAGATAATGCATAAAAGTATATTTATAAATAATTAAAGTTGTGGTCAATACCGTTGTGACGTCTCTCGCGTCCTTCTTCTAACATAACTCCTAAGTTCTTTGACGGCCACGATTAATGGCAAAACTTTTCCAACCCAATACCCAGAAGAGAAACGAATCGAATATGCAAATGAGATATACTTTAAAAGGATAGAAAGTTTGGTGAGATAGAACGGCAAGCCTAGAGATAACTTAGTGCGGAATTGTTTGGAATAAAGGTTAGACGTCCTACAGCTTTGGAAGAAGGATACGCTCATTGCCTTAAATTATAATAAGGATTAAGAAAGCCTGAGTCTTCTCATCTAAAATTACATAATAGGTATTTCTTCAACCTAGGAAGGAAAGTGACTCTATAAAAGGTAATATTTTGTATAGGAAGTTAGATTAGATAGTTAAATTAATATAATTCAGATAAATGTTCTAGTTGCGCGATCTGACTTGAATATAAGGTTTAATTGTTGGCTCATTTTCACTTTAAGAAAGTTGTTATTTAGAATTAAGTAATTTAAGTTATTCTTAATAAAAGTTGTGTTAAGAATTACATAATGTCTCATCATTTAGATAATCCCACACCTCTAGCTTACGCGAATCACCCCAGACATAGTCATCACAGGATGGTTATGTCTCACCGTAAACAGAGATAATAAACAGCTTTTGAAGTTTAACAAGTCTAAGTGTTGTATACAATGTCTTCATAACTGAAAAATTATCTACAATAGCTTCGAAATAATTATAATGTATTGTATATAATATGCATTAATTAACATATAATTATAATTACTCAGTTCTGATTAGAGAAGTTTATAAAATTAATGTATGTGGAAGTTACATAACATTAAAAGTACAGTGATATTTCTTTTAATGTTTTCTAGTTAGATTATAGAGTATTGTTCAACAATAATTTTTGTTTAAAAAAAATGTTTCGAAGAAATGGATAATCTCACAAGATATTTTTTCTGTTTCTCTCTCTGAAATCCAGTTCGTATTTTCTGAAGAGACCCGTAGATCTGTTGAACAAAACAAAGCAACAATTTCTTAAGCACATGAAGAGGATGCAAAGTTTAGTTATGAAAACAATAAAACGAAAGATTAATTATGAAAGAGAATCTATGAACTTTTGCCAAAACTTATAATATAAAGGATTTCTTGATCAAACATTCAGTTCTTTCTGAAAACTGTTGACCTTATTACACAGGATATCAGTGGTCTCATAAAAAGTGAAATAGTCAAATGTTGGAAATGAAATGAAAAGAAGTAATAATACAAATTTCTAATGAAAAGGAAACATATTTATAACTAATTGCTACCGAATTCGATGGCAGAAAATATTAAACCTCTTAGAAAAAGTGAAAAGCTACTGAATATCACAAACTCTCAGTTCATGAAAAACACAAATTATATCTGAATAATATCTAATACTATTAGTATGTTACCCATCAATTCAAAATTTATCGTTTTCTTATATCTCATACATATGCATGCCATAATCGATAGATATCGATAATAGACAAGCTTGACAGGAAATCTCGATACATTTTAATTCTATTTAGAGCTAAATGACACATTATATCAAGTGGAATTGTAACAATGAGAACTGAACAGGTTTACAATTTGTCCATTACCAGTTTCAAAACTTAAATATGATTCATTGATTTTGATCCTGAAGATAATAAGATATAATGAAAAGGAAGTTCAAGACTTCCACACAGTGGTGTAGGTACCAATGGGCTAGGCGGTGCCGTTTTTCGTGGCCCTCAAGCTCAAGGGGTCCTGGAACCCTGAACAACAAGCAAGCCAAACTTGCGATAATTTCTCTCACATTTAAGATATAAATGTAAAAGGTTACAGCACAACTATAATCATGGCAACTTAGTTGAAAGTACACTTATGTCCAAAATTAAGGTCACAAACGTAAAATCTGAGAAAACTGAAGAACTATTCAATGTGTTGCCCCGCAATTTAGCACAGATTACAATGTGTGAAAGAATATAGCAACATAAAAATATAGAAAAGAGCTTAATAACTTTCTTTGGTAATTTCAACTTATTGCTTGAAAAGAACACGCCCCGATTCTCAAAGTGTCCATGACTGACATTTTCAGTTCCACAATATCTGGTCTTTCCTGTTGGATGCAGCCAAAGCGATGCATTAGACAGAACGCCGGGCATAATGGTCGGTCTCTGCAAAATGGATGCAGACTGTTTGCCTGGAAATTCTTCTTCCAGACACAACAGTAAGGCCACGAGTAACTCGAGGAGCCGTTGTCGGCCTGTGTCATCGTTTGCTTAATGCCACATAGCGATCCTGTGAAGATATCGTTGCTCTGTGGCGACCTTCCTGTGTGTGTGGTGACAGTACCACTTCTTTGGAATTGATTCCATAACCGAGAGACAAGGGGTACTTGTAACCCCGGGGTTTAAAGGTACTTATAACTCTCGAGCCACTTCCGCTAGACTGACCAGCTTCACGCCTGACAACTACTCTTCATCTCAAAGAATCATCTAAACCATATATATAATGAGAGGTCACTCTCTCTGGTAAACAGACTTTAACTTGTTTGTTTTAATGCAATATTCACAAAATTGGAGGCAAAATTCCCATATGCTTGAATGGTCCAATCCAGTAGTTCTGCAAAAACTAACGCTAAACAACATCTTTTCCTAAACTGAAGGTTGATATTGTACTACCCATTCTTCAAAACATATAAAATAGAAATTCGATCGGTTTTGTTGAACGCGTTTTAAAATGTGACAAAAAACATGTTTGTGACCTTAATTTTGGAAATGAGTATAATTTCGAACTTGTAGGGTATTCCCCTAGATTCTTTTTGTTGTTTGTCTAGGGCAGGGGTGGCGAACCTTTTTCGATCAACGTGCCATTTTATCTAAAGAAATCTTTAATGAGTTATAGGCGTACCATCAAATAATTTTGACGTGATTATTGGGGAACCAATAAAACTAAATATGAACAAATCAAAATCATTTATTTAATACGAAAAAATACATTTTGTACTGTATAGTAGTAAATGTTTTAGTTATACATGTAATTTATATTAAAATAACATTAGTGTGACTTCTGTTGTTGTAGATTAGATGACAAATAACTTAAGACTTATAAGATTTTACTTTTAGCAGAATGCATATTGAATTAGAGTCGTCTGTTAAACAGTTTCTAAGCGAGTCTTTGATGTTATTTATCTTTGAAAATAATGACTCGCAGGCATAGCTAGAGAAAAATATGGTTAAAACAGCATAAGCCAGCTTCTTCCAACAGTTAAATGCATCTGGAATTGAATTCCATGTTTCCAAAATTTCGTTACTGGCATTTTTACTTACATTGCTTGTTAATCTTTCTGCTTCAATCACAATTCCAACTTTTTCCTTCTTTCAATAAACTTTTGAATCCATATTGAACTAGACTGAAAATCAATCAGTTGAATTTCAATTCTTCAATTCCAACCAATCGAATGGGGAGAAATTCAGTTTATCAAACGAAATCCTATCAGGGTACATAATAAATTTGAACAATTCCGATAATTCTTTGAACTGAGAAAATCCCGCTGAAAATTCTTTGATTAAAGAATCAATTATGGAAATAAATTTATAAATAACTGTTTCTTCATTTTGTTTCTCTTGTTCATCTAAATCTTTGATATTTTTTTTTTCAAGTTTGGAAAGTACTTGTAGTTTCTTGAAACAATATCGTTTCTGAAAACATAACAGTTTAGCTTCAAAAGCGCGAATGAGATCCATCATGAGGATAACTGTTTTATTCGGGCTTTGAAGCTTTACGTTCAATTCATTGAAATGTTGGCATATGTCTGTAAAAAACATCAATTTTAAAAGCCCCATAATATCCATCAACTGTGGGTATTGTTCAATTTTGCTTTCATTTTGTAGAAACAGTCTGATTTCTTTCAAGCAGTCAACAAATCTTTGAAGTACGTTCCCGCGGCTCAGCCGGCGACCATTATTATACATTAGTAAGCCATTATACACCGAATTGACTTCATCCAACAAAGCATCAAACTTTCGCTTAGTTAAAGCCTGCGAAGATATGAGGTTGACTAATTTTGTGACTAACGTTATTACATTATCAAGAGATGTTAAACCACTCTTTGCACATAATGCTTGTTGGCGAATAATGCAGTGGCATTTAAGAATCGAATGTCCTACGTCAGTTTTAAATTAAAAAAAAAAAAAAATAAATAAATAAAACCATTTTTTTTTGCCTACCATATTTGGAGCACCATCAGTGGTTACTGAAACAATTTTTTTTCAAATCAATTTCTTTCTCAGCAAGCGAATTTCTTTCTACCGTACAAATATCTGTGCCCTTTGTAGTTGTTAACAACGATGTTATATCGCAATTAATTCTTTCTTAATGACGTTTCCTACACAATATTGAGCAAAGAGAGCTGTCTAAACGTGCAGATTTAGTGATGTCAATACTTTCGTCAAGACATAGCGATATTAAAGGAGCGGAGTTAATGTCATTTTTTTTTTCGTTGTTGATCTGTAACATTTTCTGCCAGTTTCCAGATTCTATCTTTTATTGTGTTTCTAGATCGAGGAATATCTTTAATGCGCTGAATTATTTTATTATCAAAATCATCAAAAAGTGAGGACACGCATGCCAACCAAGCTTCCTTCAAAAACTCTCCATCTTGAAAAAGTTTACCAAGCCGAGCAATGGCATTTGCAGCCGAGTAACTTGCCGCACTTGTGTGACAATTTTTGCTTACATATTTAATTATAGACGTCGAATGTTTATTTCTGTCTTTTATTGTACTTGCAATTAATTCTTTTAGCTCTGGTTCACTTTTTTCACAAAAGGATTTGTGATTTGTTTCAAAATGCCAATTTACAGATGTTGTTCTGCATACCACTGTTCCAGAACATAAAACACACCGCATTGTCGCCTTTACTGATCATGCCATATTTCTCATTCCACCCAGTTTGAAATTCTCTGCTACTTTTACTATCTTGCACTTTTGGTTTTTTTGCTGAACTAGTCATGTTAAATAGCAGCTAAAAATCGTAAATTAAACACAAATAAACTTTAAACATACAGTTGTGCGACGAAATTGACTATTTTATGTGACTAATCACCCCCCCCCCCAAAAAAAAAAACTTTTTTACTGACTGCGCACGACTGCGGGCGCATGCACAGAGTTTTTTGTTTTTTCGAAATTGAGTACTTATACGAGATTTCTGTAGTGTCTGCTCTTTCGCTTTTGTCTCAGGTCATTAAAAATTTTAAAAATAAAGCCGTGAGAGTAACTTTATGAATTAGACTTACAAGACGAGAATTAGATCACATTGATAAATTAGATGTATACAAGCTGAACCATTAATGTAAACGTTAGAATATATTTTTTAAACAACTTGAATATATCTAGAATTAGTTACAAACACATACACTATGCGTAGATAAACTTTGCATTAATATCAATTATAATACACGACGTAACTACGCAAGACAGAAGAAACGAGTCTGCTCCCGACTTGTCGGCGTCGCGACGGATCACTCGCGTTTGTTCATAATATTTCATAGTGAACTTATTTATTTTCAACTAAAATGCAAACCGTTTTCGATCGATGGCGTGTCCAAAATATTCTGTCGCGTGCCATTGGTTCGCCATCCCTGGTCTAGGGTTACAAACTTTACTTATTGAAAAGTTTATATTATTTTCAATTTTTTCATTTTTTTATGAACAGTTACATGAAAATAAACTTTCAGATCCCTGAAAAATCTTACCATACTTAATATTACGTCTTAAAAAACATACACAGAAAGCAATTCCTTCTTGGTTACATTCTATTTTGAATAAAAATATGATTCATAATAAACTAGTTTCCTGTTTCTAAATCTCGCAATCTACTCGTATCTGTAATAGACTGATGTAATTTTGTCCACCTCCCCATCCTTTGCTCTTTTGCAGAGGTGTGTTTTTTTTTAAAAAAAAGAACAGAAATGTTATTATTCCAAACAATTCCTATCACTTTAACAGCAGCTGAAAGATCAGGTTACAGCACCACACGGCTAGGTGCTCTGTGATTCTCCAACGAAATTTAGCAAATTAAAAATTATTTAAGAAACGGAGAGGGCCAAGCTCGATTTAGACATTTATATCCCTAATAACAATTGAAAACAAAATTGCAACAAGACTGGATTAAAATGAAGTTATTGAAACTTTTGTGAAAATTAAAGCTAGGAAAAGACTGTAAAACAAATTGTTAATTTGTAATAAAGTCATGTAATAAACCTTTCATTCTTTATCTACATCGTTTTATTTCGTGATGCCTATGTCATTATTTGTAATCCGTTATTATTTATTTTTTTTATTATCTATTACGTTACTTCTCGTCTTCCGATTTTCCACAGCAGTTCCTAAAACTCTTTCAATTGTTTGGAAAAGGTCTGTCATAGAGTGTTAAATCGAACCTGGGCGATTACCTATAAGCTCTCTCTCTCACACACAAGAAATATAAATACATGTTGGTAGTATGTAGCTTTGCTTTTCTATGTTCTGCAGAGCATGATAAAGAGCTGATGTTTAAAGTAATAAGCACAGGCATAATCTATTAAGCGATTCCACACGTTTTTGCAACTGCTCAAAAATCTAGTATACAAGAGCTCAACAGAGTTCGTTAAAAACAGATATATCAAATAATAATAACGAAATTTTCCGTAAATAGTTTCAATATACACAAATCACCAACACTGTGTTAAATCTGCAATTTTTTTTATTACAGCTCATTTAAATACTCAAACATTTTATGAATATGCACTTCTATACTTAATGGCGAAATAAGTACAATCAAAGAGAAAAATTTAGTTTTTACTCACAGATTCAGAGTTCCCACTTCCTTCATGATAATCTATAGAATTTCCATATCTCATTTCTCCTACTGTAATGAAAAATTATATTTTTAAAAATATGAAATGGGAAAAATAACAAATTTTCCACAGTTTTTACATTACTGACAGTAATTCTATTTTTCAGGAATTATTTAAATTGAAATTTTCTTTTTATTTAAATCATTCGATAAGAAAATTTGACTCATATAAATTAAAACAGTATTATATGAACTAAGATATGAATCCTAAAAAGGGAAAAATTTAACTAAAATGAAAGAGTAAATGTGCATTGAAGAATTATTTTTTAGTAAAAAAAAAAAAAAAAGACATACCATGACTACGAGCTCCAAACGTTAAATTTAAATTTTAGTTAAGTTATAAAATATTTTTATTTCATGGGAGGACACACACACACACAAACATATGTACTAACTAATACAATAGATATTTGGTAAAATTCAGCCGCTTATATAATTTAAGCGTCGAATGATTATAAAAACGTTGTTAATCTGTTCTTTTTTCTATTTTTACGTTACTAAAATATAAAACACAATGCTAATTGTTTTAATATTATCATTTATAAGACATTAAACCATTAACAAAAACTGGAAAAAAATAAATATAATTACGATAGTGATCAGCAATAACTTGTTCTCAGTTTGATTATTTGTCCAACAAAACTAATTTTTATATCAATATCCATTAAAATTTGGTCGAGATAGTTTAATTTTCAAAGAGAAAACTTGAAAATTAAAAAATATATTAAATATAAAAAAGATCAGTTTCGTATAATGTCTATCATCAATAAAAATATTAGCAGATAATTCAAGACAACTTTCCTGATGGTGGAAATCAATTATGAGTATATATAGTATAGTTGCTTCCTCAACTCATTTCATCATATGTGTGAATAATTCTTTCAAATAAATACTCCTGAAAAATATTTTCAGAAGAAATATCAAATTTTTTGGCTTAAGTTTTAAGCTAATAAAATCAACTAATTTACAGAATTTTACAACTTTTCTCAAAGTTGTTTATGTTTTTCTTTCTTTCTAAATAGACACACACACATTAGCATTAACATTATGTACTGCATAATTTATTTTACTAATACTTAAATAGATTGTATAAATTATTAAAAAATCCTTTGAAATGTTCTAATTACATAAATTTTCATTGCAATCAGTCATGATATTTAATGAACAGATGACAGGAGAGTACAAGATTTAATAAAGTAACCTTCTCAATATATGTGGGATCTTAGAAATATACATGCTAATATAGCTATAGCTGTTTGAATAAAACAGATTAAGACAATGCATAAGACAATAAAATAGTTTCAAATAATTTCAATGCCATTATAATATAAAAGTTTACATTGTAAAATTTCAGCATTGTTGACAGTCATTTAAAATATAGCCATAGGGAAAATTTATGACTGAATTGAAAACACACAATCAATAATTTGCTTTACGTCCTTTAATTTTCTCTGGAATATAAAAAAAGTGATAAAAACCTTATAAAATAATCAGTTATTTATTCCAACATGATAAAAATACTATATGCTTTTACCATGATTTTAATACAGAACCGATTATTAACTGTATAACAATCAGATTCTTTAAAACAACTATTTCAGTTTTGTTGCATTAAGCTATTTAAGCCTTATGCTTTTAAAATATAAATAATATAGCTTTAGAATAAATTCATGCAATTATAGATTATGTTAAATTTAGTCACAACAGTAAAATTGTTTTAGTTGACTTGAAACACTTTCATTTTTGTCAGAAGGTATAAAGATTATTCTCTGTTCATTTTCTCTCAGATATTATTAATAAAATAACACAGTTGAAAATAAAATGCAAAAATTATGGGTACAGTATCACAAAGTTTAAAAGATACAATGAATAAATATATACTAGCTGCATGGTCTGGCGTTACAAAAACTTTCTCGAGTGTTTAAATTTTCTCTGTCTGTGGAAATTTTCCCTTCCCCTCTCAATATCAGCATTTCCATGGGTGGGTGGGAGATTTCTATATTAACATGCCATTATATCTTTTTCCAAACTTCTTTAACCAGTGGAAGAGGCTTCAATCCCCTCCGTTTAGGCCAGCGATACTCAACCCGCGGCCCACCGAGCCTTTCTTTTTAAGTGGCCTGGTGATGGCCCATTGCTCTGAGAAATTTACTTATTTAGGAGCATTGTATTAAAAATTTGGAGGGAAATTCTTTGTCAAGAAATCATATATAATTATTATGCATTTTGCTTTCAGCGTCGTACGAGTACGAATTGATATTCTTTTTCTATTTGGAACGGTTACGGTTAGTGATAACAGACAACAGTGGAGTAGCGACAATTTTATGGGTGGAACTAATTTTTTACTATCTTTTACATTTTGCACGCTAATCATATTGGAAGAAAATTTATCGTTTCGAGACGATTGGAGGTTGACTATTTTGTAGTGAAAAACAAAGATCAGTAATTGTTTGATTTATCACGAAAGTGTGCTGTATTTAAGAAAAGCCAATAAACAGGAATCACTCAATGAAACTTCCCCTCGAAGATCTCTTTCAAGAGGTGATAAATAGGCTTTCTTGCGAATAATCTTTGCAATAGCAACAAAGTGTAATGTCACAAAGGTAAAAAAGACATTCTATGAAGTTTGTTATATTATTGGTAATCATATGAAACCATTTACTGATGCAGAAATTGTGAAGGAGTGCTTCTAATTTAGAGTTAGTGACAAAAATAAAAAAATATAAAAAAATAATAATCAAAAAAGCAACACAGGAGTTATAATATTTTGATCACTTTTCCACATTTTAAATTTTCAATGTTATCTTGGTCTTAAAGAATTTCTCCCCCCCCCCCCGTCATTTATTCTCATCTTACGGCCCACGTGAAATAGCTGACATATGTATGCGGCCCAGCAGAGAAAAAGATTGTGAGTACCCCTGGTTTAGACCGACGTTGCACGGATATTTTCGAGTGTAAAACCGTTTCCCCTTTTCCCCCCAGGAAAAAGATCTTCCTCCAAATTTCTATTTTCGATTAATATAGTTTGCAAAACACAGTACTGATTTAGTTAATAAAAATATTAATTTAAAGCAGTAAAGAAAACATTTCTGATATAAAACATTACAAAAAACTAAGCACATTAATTATTTTAACTATAAATACTTTCTTAGAATAATAAAATAGATCTGAAATGTTCACTTACCAATCAATTGTAGAATATCGTTAGCATAAAAATGTCTCAAAAAATAATCTAGTTTTATCCAGAAGAAAACAGACAATGTACGATTTTATTATTAAATAATTACTCTAGAAATACATAATTTAAAAGAATACTGCTCGTTAAATAATGATTTAAAATTTTTTTAGAGTTAGCTATTGAAACGACTGCTTATTTCTAGAAAAGTTTGAATTTTAGATTAAAATATATAAAACTAAAGAAAGAACCGTAAGGAAAAAAGCCTCGAAATTTATTTGCATTATTATTTACATTAACTGTATAACACAACATTAAAAAAAAATTCTGATAAAAACATTTCAGCATTTTCTTATATTTTAAGGTTTTTCATTCCTCTTTTTTTATGTTCAAATTAGTCATTTTTCAAGAAAGAAAACAGTCACGATGTCTTATTAAAAAAAAAAAAATCTCACACTTATTAATTTATATAACAACAAATTCTTTAGTAGAATCTTCATTATTTACATTCATTATATAAGTGGAAAAAAACTTTAAAAAAGAAGTAAATTCTATATGATAGAAAAGTTTTAACATTTGTTCTTATATTTTGTAGATTATTGTTTCAATGTTTTTTTTTTTATTATTATTATTATCTCACAAATTAAGAGAATGGTTGATAAACAGAAGAAATTTTTATAAAATAATTTAAACACATCTGAAGTAAAAATGTATAATAAAAAAACTAACATATTCATTATGTTAGCAATAATTTCTTCCTTAGAGTTTGAAGTAATAAAATTGTGTGATTAGAAATGTTCATTTACCTATTAATCGTTACATATAGTTAACTTATAAAAATGGCATTGAACACAAATCTAGTTCCATTTAAGTGTATGGGAAATTCTCCTTTCTCTTTAAATTAATTCATAATTAAATTATTCCCCTTTCTTTTTAGTGTATGGGAGAAACTAGCCTTTCTCTCTCACAGTAAAATAAAAATTCCTTTTTTTTTTTTTTTTGCTACTTTTTCCCTTTACAGAGGCTTGATGTACGTTAGTCACATGTATGACATACTGGGTTTATTTTCCATCATTTTAAGACGGTAAAAATAAATGATCACTCAGTTCCGCGTGCTTAGCAGAACGGAGCTCTCCATGAAGTTTTAAAATTTGTTAGGGGTATAATATTCTTTTGTTAATGCTTTAAAACTTCGAACATCAATAGTAAACAACGGTAATAAAATATTATAAGAAAAGAGCTGCATAAAATGAATCGTCAAAAAAAGTTTATTAGACGGAAAACACAAACACTTTTTTAAAATCTATAATTTGAAAGTTAAATGTTCAGTTTTCGGTCAGAACACGGATAACTTTTGAGACATGGGGAAAAAGTTTCGTGTGATTATTTTTATAAATGACAAAGTTATTAACTGTTTAAGTCGAATTTCGAGTATTTTTTAAAAAATCGTAGAAAAAAAGTTTTTTGGATCTAATCTTTTGAATTATTAAGTCCAAAAGAGTAAAGAAAAAACAGTTTTCGTTCGTAAACGCGCATGTCATCACAAGAGTTAGAAAGTGATACAGAGTGATTGAAAAATTCTTTTTGCAAAAATGCGTTGAAATTAACTCATTCTTGTGAAAATCGCAAAACATGCTAAAGATGGTTATTTTGAAATATATATATATATATATATATATGCCTTTTTGGGGTAGTAACCTACACCTATCAATATTTAGAAATATTATCTTAAATTTTATAAAAAGAAACAATGATTTAGTTAATGATAATATTTAAAACAAAGTAATTTTGTGAATTTTTGCAATAATTGTTTAGAATACAATTATCCAAGTAAATTTATTTATAAATATATTTCTATTTCTAATTAAATATATTTTTATCTTAGTTCATTATTTTATTTAAAATTCCTTTTATTTAGTTTATTTTAAAAAAATATTAAAAAAAAACAAAAAATTTAAGCGCTTATTTTAATTGCAATATATCGATTAGTATATAATCATCCAAGTTTATTTACTTTGTAATATATTTCTATTTGATTTTATCAATTCTTAACTTTGTTCATTATCGTTTTTTAAACTTCCTTTATTTAGTTTATTTTTAAAAAAATCTTAGTGGTTTGTTTAGTTGCAAAATAAATATTCAGGTGGCGCCACGATTTTTCCTTCTCGAATAGTCGTCTCAATAGCATTCATCATTTTACGTCATTTCGCGTTGGGAGCTTATTGTGGAAGGTTGATTTTTCGATCTCTAGTAATTATTTTACATGTAAGTGTTTTTTTTTTTTAAAATTTATTTTATATTATTATTATTCCTCTCCTTGAGCATTCATTATTGTTCTCTTTTCTTAGCTTCATTTTAATATATTAGCAGTTTTTCTTCCACGTGTTGTATTAGGCTTAACTTTTCAACTTGGTTTTTTTTCCCCCTATTATGTCGAAAGTTTCTGCTGAACGGGGAAGGTTGGATCCATAAAGCATTGCTAACCCTAATTCGCTGACCCAATTCAGCGACAGCTTTAGAAATCATAATAGGTCTCCAGTTTAGTCCAAAGACTTTTTTGTATCTACTTTTGTTGTGTCTGGTGAATTCCAATTTCTTCCTGCTTTAGCACTGTAGGTTCTAGTACTTCACTTTTATTTTATATTACTATATATATATATATATATATATATATACCGTATTGTGCCAAAATAAACTATCTTTCCGATTCCGGAATTATTATTTATCTGATTGTGATAAGAGATGATTCTTTTAAAAATGACGGACAAATCGAAAACCTTTCCACTTGTCTTTGCCCAGTAAACAGCAAACAGAGATAAATCAATTGTACCTTTTTCTGTTTTTAATATCTTTTTTAACTAATTGTAATATAGAAATTTAAATGGTTATATAAAATGGCTTTCTCGGATAATTTCCCATCTTTTGGAACCTTCGGCATGTTTCTGCGTTCAGCGGTTCGCGAGAAGATAGCCTCACATTGATAGATAAATACGTTTGTTTACCTACGAATTTTAATAGCATAGATATACAACACAAATAATCTTGTGCAAAAAAGACCGCGATTATTTTCTTACAAAACGAGATCCGTAAGTTTGTAAGAAAGTGAGGTTATCTGGTGGCTGGGAAAAGTACAACTACTGAGGTATAAGAAAAAATACGCTCAGCTAACCGTATTTCCGTTCCATATTTGTAAAATTATGATGTTCTTAGTTTGACATATTTTCATTTGCTTGTATCCTTTGAAAGTTAAGAAATATGTCTTTTTTGAAAAAAGTCATTTTTAACGATCTTTCATGATTTGCATTCAATTTAATAGTTAATTAATTGTAATAATGACTGTTTCTGAAATTTTACAAGAGGAAAACTGATCCCATTGATTCAGATTGAAAGTGTCGATAACTCACTCATTAATCCTCGAAAATTTTACTTTTAGATAAAATGCACAACTTAATAATTAATAAATGAAAATTAAACTCCTTTAACTGGATCGTTTTCAAAACTGTTTTTAAGTATTATATTTTAAAATTAACACATAAACTCCCATAAAAAAAACTAATCAATAAATATATCTCGCCCCTTGAGCGAACCAGCTATTTTAAAAAAATAAGCAGTATTCTCTTGAATAAAATGAAAATTTTCAATATATTTACCATTATTAGAAGAATTTCTTTTAATAATTAAAGCATTAAAAGCTAACTTTGCAAGATCTTCTTCAACACTTGTATCAGCATCATACATGTAGCTTTTCTAGAGGGAAAAAATACAGGAAATGCAAAAAATAAGATAAATAATAAACATTTAAAAATGCTTTAAAAATAACCCACGATATAGGTTAATAGATATAGTAATAAATAATCATTAGTAACTGCTTTTTTTAAAATGTAAAATATCCATATTGCATCGGCAATAATGAAAAGATATACTTTTTTTGCTCTTGTTTCTGTAAAACCATGACATACACTATCTGGCCAAAAGTATCCGGACACCCAGTAGTATGGACTTAGAGCGTCCTGAGGCACATATTAATATGATGTTGGTCCCTCTTTTGCATGGATGACAACCTGCACACGTTTGGGAAGACTTTCCACCAATTTTTGATAGGTGACCATAGGAATTGCCTTCCAGGCGTCCATCACAGCTGAAGTGAGTGCTTGCAGTGAGGATGGTCGATTTGGCTGGCAACGTAATCTGCGCTCTAATTCGTCCCAAAGGTGTTCTATGGGATTTAGATCGGGGCTCTGAGAAGGCCAGTCCAGTTTTTGAACACCCATTTCGTCAAACCACGTCTGTGCAAGCCTCGATGAGTGAATGGAGCAGTTATCCTGCTGGAAGAGAAATGGGCCTTCCCCGAAATATTGCCATAGAGTTGGGAGTGCAGCATTGTCCAGAATGTCCACATACAACTCAGAGTTCATGTTTCCAATCACAGGAACTAACGGACCCAGGCCAAACCACGAGAAACACCCCCACACCATTATGCTTCCACCACCAAACTTAACAGTCGGCACAATGCAGTCACTAAAGAAACGTTCGCCGGGCATCCGCCAAACCCAGACGCGTCCATCCGACTGCCAGACTGTAAAGCGAGATTCATCACTCCAAAGAACAGTTTTCCACATGTCCACAGTCCAATGACGGTGAGCTCTACACCATTGCAATCAATGCTTCGCATTCTGTGGTGTGATGTATGAGCGGCTGCACGACCATGGAATCCCAAGTTTTTTAACACTCGACGGACAGTCCTGCTGCTAACACTAATTCCTGATGAACTTTAGAACTCCTGAGAAATTTCCACCAATGAGGACTTGCGATTTTGTTTCACTACCCTTTTCAGAGTTCTGCGGCTGCGTTCACCAAGTATTTTCGGCCTACCGGTTCGTTTTTCTGCCGTTTCACTGCCTCGACGTTTCCACTTCACAATTACATCACTCACAGTAGATTTAGGCTACTGTAGAATGTCCACAATCTAACGAACTGATTTCTCACAAAGGTGGCATCCCACTATACTGCCACGATCAAACTCACTAAGCTTCTTTGACTTACTCATTGCCTCACAAACGCATAAATACAATCTGAGAAACCATTACCAACACTTTTATAGTTTTCAATTACGTATCAAATTGCGTCACTTGCCAGAACCACTTTTTTTAAGGGGTGTCCGCATACTTTTGGCCAGATAGTGTATATGTACATGACATCAACCTACATGAAAATTTGTTTACACGTTTCATATATATAACTAAGTTACTACATTCACTAAGTTATACTTTAGAAATTTGTACATGACGGATAAAATTTACAAGTTTATTCATGATTAGAGTAGGATAATTTTAAAAGAATATCCTAAAATTAAACTACTTTATATAATTCAATACAAGTACTGATATTCAAACAAATATACTATTCAGTATACTACACTATTTACGAATAAATATTTGGACACCTGAGCAATGTCGATATCTGCGGTCCTGATACACGTTACGTCCTCCACCATTATACAGTGTGCTCGCTAAAGTCCGTTGTTACCTCGATAATTTATGAACTACTAAAGTTATAAATAAAAGTGGCGTCTAGGTATGGTAAAGTTTAAAAAAAACACACACACACGCAGTGTCAGTTGGCGGATATAAATTTTGTTAGCATTATTATCTCAAACACAGTACGATGTACATCAAAACAGTCAGTTACAATGTTGTTCAGTATCATCGATTTAATACAAAAGAAAAAAAAAAAAAAATCTTGAGCACAAAAATGATACAAAGGAAAAGCACAAAGCACACATGTGTTTCATCACGTTGAACCAAACTGCACTTTCCGGTAATGAGGCATATCTATCTGCCAGGCTCAAAATGTGGTGTCCTTCAGCAACAATACACATCTGGACACAAATCTGCAATTCCCGCTGCACTTTTTTTGACATTGCACGTGACACCTTGCACACGCACCAGTAATAAGATTTTGAAGTTCCTGGACACCATGGAGGGGTTGCATACACTCTTTGTTTGATGTTTGCCCACAGGAAAAAACCCCAATGATTTCAGGTCACGTGACCATGTAGGCAGAGGTGTCAAACTAGTGGCCCACAACGAACATTTTTGCGGCCCAGCCAATATGCCGGTACACAATGATAAAAATTAAAATTAAAAAAAAAAAAAATTGTTCCGAAATAGGAAAGATAGTATCAGAGAAGCTATGTCAAGAGTCGGGACATAAACATTAAATTTAGTCTTGTTCTTTTATATATGTTTATTGAATGTATTATTCGAAATAAACCTACGTTTCTTTTTGAATACTAATTTTTTTTGCGGCCCTCATAAATTTAAACCTTGTTTTCTTGGCCCAAGTTGGCTTTTGTGTTTGACAACCTTGATGTAGGCTATTCAAAGCAATCACTATACCCGATGACTTGTTGGTGGAATGCGTCTCGCTCCGGCGAGTTGGAACTATACGTTCCGGAGGTCACTCAATGGCAAATCCTCTGGAAAATCGGATAGAATGTCTTTTAGTAATGACTATTGGGATCTCATTAATGTGCCCTCGTAAAATACCTAGCCAATCCAACTGTTTTTGAATATTTTGCTCTAGACATTTATCGACCAGCGAACTTGATGTCAAACTTAGACAACACATCTAGGATCGGCAAACCGGATATGGATGTTCTGCTCATTGTGCATAGTTTTACACATCGTACTGCAATCACGCACGAAACCTCTGTGCCACGATCAGGAAAGCTCCCAAGTGTGACATTTTCTCTTTTCTTCCACGTTATGTCGCGTTCCAATTTTAGAAATTATGAACCAAAAAATATGCATTTTACTCCTTCTATTTTTAACATTACTTTACGGAGACTTCTTTTACTAAATAGATGGTGCTAAGCAACTTTGTGATAGACTTTTTTTTATGTATCTCGTACTTTTTTGAGATAACGCTAACTCCAAATTTATACGCTAGGTGGCATTTTTAGCAGATTTTTTTTTTGTGTGTAGTGCATAGAAACTTTACTATATACCCGGACCCCACATTTTTTTACTATAGCTCTAGCCGTTCATAGATTATTGAGAGGGCAATGGACTTTAACGGGCAAACTGCCGCATAGTTACCTGATTTCGAGAAAGAGGTGTAATCACACCTTTTACCACAGAAATGGCCGATCCTTAAAGGACATATCCAGCGAGCTGAATTACACAAAATCAACTGTGGTTTATGTGATTCTATAGTCAGTGACATCCCCCATAGTCCTTCATTTTTTTTGATTAGTTATAATCTTATGTATAATTACGTAAAATTTAATTATGTATTTGTTATTAATAATCAATTTTATTAATTAATACTAATTTTTTATTCAATAATTAATTTTGTATTGTTTTTGTTCTCGAAAACCGACAAAATCAAAAGAATATGTTGGGCGGTGTATTAGAGCAGGATACCAAAATGGTGGACTTTCGACCCCGGACCCCCCCTTGAAAATTTTTTGTGTGCGCTACTGGTGATAGTAGACCCATGAAATTGGGAGATAGAGACCCCGATAGGTACTGTTCAGAGTAATTCGGAATTCGGAAGAACCGTACTCAACCAATGGTACACATACGCCAAGAGATGTTGTTCGATGAATAGCATCCGTAAGGAAGTTCATCTGCTGCTGCCTCCATAAACCTTTGATCATAAAGTCCAACCACACTTCATGGTTAAGGTGATGCAAAGTATGTCGACAGTTAAGTTGGAAAGAGGTGGAATTATGGTCTAGGACCCATAGTCCCAATATATGGTAAGCTCAGTATGGATGCTTACTGCACAATTTTGGAAGACAGTTACAATATAGTCCTACATTATAGTAGTCCACGGGTTGGAACCAACCGTACCTGAACTCAATCGGAAGCCTCTGAGAAGAGTTGTATCACAAAATTAAGGAGTACGACAACCGTCCAAAATCAGTGCAAAAACTGCCCTGTCTTCTCCAAGAGGAAAGGAAAAAATACCACTGGCTGTATTACAAGGACTTGTAGAAACCATGTCTAGGAGGGTTGCGGCTGTAATTGCTTCTCGTGAAGGCTCTAATTAATGAATGTGAATAAATGTTTTCTTTTCGATCATATGTGTCCAAATACTTATTGGTAGGTAAATTATTTTTACTATTCAGGGATATATTTTATTCCTTCATTTAATCCTAAAATTTTACCGTTCAACTAAAGATTTCTGTATAATTAAGAACAAAGAGTTTGTAACTAAAGAATTCTATACAGAAAAAAAATCCCTTTTCTCTACATGGGTATACTTCAAATGAATATAAAATTCAGATATACAGTAAATCATTAATATTTCATCTCATAAATATGTATAGTAAATTAAATGATTGAGAACACTATAATTTGTTTCAAAAGTTAATGAATAATGAGATTAATCGCATAATTACACATGAAATTTACGAGTAGCTGCAAACTAGTATGTTAAGGTAAGGAAATCTCAAATTCGCACGTGTAATATGAGATAAATTTATTTAATAATTAAAACTAGATGATAAATGTAAAAAATCTTACAGATATATTTTTCTTTGATGAAAATCGGTTTTTCTCCTTAAAATTCAAGGAATTTTTTAATTCATTTCTGTCTTTCTGAGGAGTGATGCTGGAAGATTCAGAATGGAGATTTACTGTCTTTGAAGTTTCTTCAATTTTGTTTTCCATAAAAATGCCACTAGAGGCTTCAGCATTAAAACTTACTTCCTTTAAATTATTTCTAAAAGTACCAAGTTCTTCGTTATCAAGCTGTTTATCTATGGAAAGAGAATATACATACTTCAGCCTTGAAATTAAAATAATAAATTGTGTTTGGAAAGAAAAAATTGCAGTGTTAATTATTTTTCTTAATAATAAAAACTGATGCAAGTTATTTTTCTTCATTTAGTTTTTATGCTCATGAAATTAAAGTATACATATATTTTTTAAATATTTTATTTCTGTCACAAAATTTAAGCAATAATAAATTTTTCTATCATAAAAAAAACAAACCTTTTTTTATACATAAAATTAAAGTTTAAATAATTCAGTAACAAATATTTCCAATTATACCTAAAAAATATTAATATATACAAAAAATATTATAAAATACATTAATATTTCAGAAAAAAAATCATTTAAATATACATTTCAAAAATTTTTTATATTTACATTTAAGAACATTTTACATGAAATTTAACATAAATTTCTTTTTAATGAATTAAAAAAGTTTTTAAAATATCTGAGTATTAAATATATATATATATAGTCAAAATTCTCTACTAAAGAGAGATGAATATACAATAAGAGCAAAACTGAAAAAAAAATTGAAATTGCAAGATAACCAGACATTGAAGGATATATGAGAAATTAAAAATATGATAGAGTTTAAAATATAAAAAAATGGATGCTACAGTAAACAATTATATAAAAATACCCTTTTTAAGAATCTTAAAATTTGATAAGTGCATTAATAACTTTTCAGAATGCAAAAATCTGGATTTACTTATACGAAGTGAAAAATGAGTAAAAAAGGAAGAAAAGTATAATGAAAGAAAATAGTAGTCAAAAATTTAACATATAAGATAAAAAGGTTTGCAAGAATATATATATATATATGATGATGAACCCCCAACCCTTCAAGTGTCAGTTGGGGTAAAACCTACCAGAACATCTCAACTCGCCTTCCGCATAAGGACTTTGACTTCGACTCCAGCGAACTTACGAGAACGTGAACGAACGACGCACTGGCTCCTGATCGACGCTGAAATAAGACCCGTTTTGTCATGGCTTGGAGTACAGACTGCTTTGCTGAACATTAGATAATATGATAAACGGCTGCACGTTACATTTATCCTATTATTCTAAGAATTACTCCAATACACGATATATTTTTCACTCCTAAATTTCATAAAAATCCAGTCAAATTCCGCAGTGTAACAAATGGGTTCAATACTTATATATCCAAATCGGGAAGAATTTTACAGACCATATTACAAGATACAATAGACAAATTTAAAGATACTTGTATTAAAAAACAGCCATGATGTAATAAAGAAGGTTGAGCAACAAGAGGTATTTTCAGTGCATGGATTTGATTTCGAAGATTTATTTAATTCCATCAAAATAGAAGATATAATTCAGGTACTTTCAGATGCATATGAGAAATATGGTTTGAATGATTACATTAGTTTTGAAAAGTTCAATACACTAATTCGTTTTGTAATACAGGAGAATTTTATTATTTTTGACAACAAACTCTACAAACAAATCAAAGGATTGCCTCAAGGTGGTCCAGCCAGTAACAGTCTCGCTAACCTGTATTTACACCACTATGAATCAAATCGAAGAAATGAACCATCTTGCCTCTTATTAAGATACATAGATGATTTAATTGTTATAGGTCGCGACATTGAATTTAAACCTAGCATTAATTTTTATCTGGAATACCTAAAATTAATACAGACAAATTTTAACTCCAGCAAAGTTGAATTTTTAGATTTAGATTTAAATATTATTGACAACAAATTATACAGCAATATCTATGATAAAAGGGAAGCATTTAACTTCAATGTCATAAAGATTCCGAACTTCAATAGCTGCTTACATATATCAATATTTAGAAATATAAT
>BMAV01015223.1:173546-216062 GCA_019973955.1 Trichonephila inaurata madagascariensis
GGGCGACATTGAGCGTTGTCTCCACGAACTTGAACGTTGACAACGAGAGAGGTTAAAATATTCCTAATTGGTGTCTAGTTACATAGTGTTAGATAGGCATAAAAAAAAAACAATAAAAAACGCACCTTGAAAGATTAACATTCATGAGTAATTTAAATTTTACCACTTGCATATTGGGCATAAGGGAATTAACATGTACAATTTCGCGATGACCGGAATTTTTTAGGAATGTTTCGATTTTTTTTTTTTTTTTAGAAAAAAGAATGCATTAAGTAATAAACACTTAATATTTACATAATATTCATGAAAGTCTGAAAAATTAACTCTCAATTTCAAATTGTGGGATAGTTCAATAATATGAAAATGAGTATATGTGACATACATGTTAATAAAAAAAGAATCACATAATTTCTGAGGAATAGAATATTTCATTTTTAAGAAATATAGGCAGATATCATGAGCCAATAAACTAGAAGTTGACTAACCTCTGGTCTTGGAGCACTCAATTTTGTATTGAATCATAGAGTTTATGGATATCTGGTTAAACTCTTCAAAGTCGAGTTACAATAAGATATAAGAACTGTCAGGGACCTATGTTCTTCTAATAAGTTTTTAATTAGAGAAAGAAATGAAGATTTAGCTAGCTACGGATGTGTTTGACAAACGCTGAAACAGAATTAATTACCGAGTGATTCCGGGGATAATTCGTTGAAATGTTAACCCTGTACATTATAAAAAGAGACACACAACGAGGCATCAAATATCGTTGCGTTGTAAGAGTGTCATTGGTAACAAACAATCTAATCTATTTATCAAAGGAAATAGCACACTAAATCATTGATGAGGTTGTTTTTTAAGAGTAGGCCTAGGGCCGTTCCTATATAGCAAGTGTGTAGTGCGTGCACCGCTTGCGGGCGGCCGAAACAAGGGGTCGGCCTATCGATCAAGCAAAATTTTTTGTGAATTTCTCAAAATAAATTTTATAATAAATTGAATAAATATGCTGAATTTTAAATAGTTATTAAAAATCAAAATAAGTCCCGATAGCATAACATAGTTCGAGAAAAATAAGAATGGATTTCAAATTCTGAGGAACATTCCTTCTCATCAGGAGTGTAGCCTGCCAGTATCAACGATACGGCCCCTCTAGCAACAGGGGCCCCGGACGTGTATAAGCAAAAATTCGTAAAATGTTATTAATGATCATATTAAGAGTTCCTTTCTACGTTTATAAAATAGTATGTCACTGGCTTCAAACGATATAAATTTCCAGAATGAATTCTGAATCTCAGGACCCACAGTAAAAAGTTAAAAAGCTGGTAAAGCTATTCAAAATAATGAGAAAACAAGGAGTGGTATGTGGTTAGAAAGCAGGAAAAATTTCTCATTCAAAGCGGTTAGACAAAAAGGTCGTTGGAAGTGAAATACAGATAACACTTGGGATGGGAAAAATCCAATCAGAATGTTATTTGCTAGTAAATGAAAATACCCCCTTCGTCTGTTGATTATTTTTTTAACCAGCATTCATGAGTTCTCAACGCTGGTCCCATGGGGGAAGGGGGAGGGGGCGTTAAGTAAGAATTTCGACACATCGGACAAAAGTGATGAAAAGCACGATCAAGATTTATGACATGCTTAAGGACGAATGAGAAAAGAATGGGGCAGAATGACCCTCAGAAAAAAAAAGACCCCTTTTTTCGAAGAAAACTGAGGAAATTTTCAGTAAATCTGAACTCTGAACTAATTTCTTTTAGACAAGACAAAAATCGGAACAACAAAAACGGTTAAACAACAAAAAAGCTAACTATATTTTCACTTTCAAATTCTCTTTTTGATTTTTAAGATTTAATGCCCAGGTATTTTAATCATTGCGTGAGATAAAGTGAAAAAAAATATTTTGTTGCATTTGTGCTATTACTATTTTATTTATTTTTTGTTTTACATATATAAATAACTGTCATCAGTTTCTTAGAATACTTTCATGTTGATTAACATATTTAAGTGTATGTTTTCGTAGCTTGAATGTACCGTAATCTTCGTAAAACATTTTCGATTAGTACTGTTATTCAAATGAAAGAATATTATTTGCCTCTCGTATAAAAAAATTATTTCTTTAGTCACTTATGAAAAACGGTAATGGTTCATTTAAAATACAAACACTAATGAGCCTTTGAGTACATTACTTAATTATTTACCATACTTAAGAGGACCCTAACAATAGCTCGAAATTGAAATAAAACGTAGTTATACCTATGTTGATGATTTTGTTTGTAATCATAACGTATTACGATAATTTTGTTTAGTAATAAAAGAACCAATCTGTAATTTCTAAATATTTAATTTAAATTGCTTCAAACTGTGAAAAGAATTTTCAAAGGAATAAAGCTTGTTAAGTTTATTTAAAGGTACACACACATTTTTTTTTCTTTTTATTGAGGTAACATGTGAAATAAACACATAATTTTTCTAATATACACTCTAAGACTGCTAAGAGAACCATCATTTTGTAAGATTGAATTTGAAAAGCAAATTCTTTTTTTTTTTCTTTTTGCATTTATTGCTATTTTAGGAGTGATTTGCATGATACCTTCTTGATTAAGATCTTTTGCCCAGAGAATTTGAAAGAATATTTAATGCAACCTACTAATTAATTATGTGCATAATTATTTTAAAAAAAACATAAAAATTGTATAATTTCTTTAAAATATTGTATAGCATTCTGTATGCTTCAAAAAAAGTTAATCAAAATTCATCTATAACAATCTATAGTAATATTTAAAATCTTTAAAAAAGGCAACAATAAGAATGTCAGAACTATGGCAGAAATTTCTTATAAAAAGTACTTAATGAAAGGTTTATTTTTACAGAACAATAATAAATGTTGAAAAATATAGGTAACATTTTTTTAGTTGCTCCTAGTAGTATAAAACTATTTAATTAAAGTGATAGCAAAATGCATTACAGAAATAAAAATATAATAAACACAATTTATATAAAGTAAATAAGTGATTGCAAACAAAACAGAAATGCGAAAAATTATTCAATAAGTAGTAAGGTTGTATAATCTTGAGTATTTTTAATGTAATTAAGATATAAGTTTAGTTAAAAAAATTTAGATTTCTTTTGTGATATTGTGGCCTTTGTCAAAAAGTTTTGAGCTATCTTAGAAATTTGAAATTATTCTAGAAAAAAATGTTTTATTGCTCGGTTTAGTTTCAAAGTATTAAAATATTTGAAAAACAAACAAACAAGTATAATATTAATATTAATGTTTTATAAACTTATATTTAGAAACTTTACATATTCAGGTTATTGTGATTGTTTCTAGTTTTTTTTTTTTAAAAAAAACCTTAGAATTTTTGAAAGCTTACTTTTGGTGGAGATATTTTAATAATTTTGAAGTAATCTGGAAGCGCGCGAAGCTCTATGCTTTGTTCTAGAAATGAAACTATGATTTCTATAAAGAATAAAATAATTAAACAAAATATGTTTGTATTAAATCAGAAATTTCATAATTCAGTCAGAAAATTTGAAAAAAAAGATGAAATGTAATTTTTTGAGAGTTTGGAAAAAAATTAAAATTAAGATTATTATTTTAATTTTCTAAATATTTCATGGAAAAAATTTACAGTTTGCAAAAACAAATAGAAAACTCAAAAAAGTTTGAAAATTTAGATTCGATGAAAAAAGAATTAAGTTATTTTTTAATTCAAAATTTATAACTTTATTTTCAAGCATTCACAGAAATTCCTTCCACACTGCTACAGAGAAATAAATTATATGACTCGGAATCGGAAATCGTCCCTCGGGCAGACCCGAGGATTCGTGCAAGCATCGAAGTTGCAAAAGAAATGGTCTCGACTTTTTCTAATGTAAAGATACTTTCAAAAATATTTTTAACAAAACCTATATAGAATGCATCAGGTTAGAGATCTTTCTCAGTTTTAACCCGGCACTTCCCGCACATGGTATGTCATACCCACCGTCTACCTTTTTTCAATGCTCCTTCTAAACCTTTTTTTGGAAAATTAATAGTTTCTCTTGCAGCTGACTTTACGGTCATATCCTTTGAGGGACCTCAGCTTGTAGGTGAATTCTAACTATATAGTTTTGGATACCGCCTCTTCGGGTATGTCATACCTTGCGCGTGAATCGCCGTTACAGTTCTGAATGCATAAGCACGTTTTAAATCTTCCTTATGCTATGGCGTATTCTTGTAGTTGTGATGAAGAAATGTGATATTTAAGTAATTTAATAGATACAGTATTTAACAGATATAGTACAACAGTATTTTCGGATGAAGAAATTCTGTTCGTGATTATGATAAGGAAGAATCAAATGACGAAGAGTATAAAAGCAAGTATGATTTCTCCACTGAAATCGATCCAGATTTAGAAGATGGAGACACAGTTAGAAATAAATATTTTTCTGTATAGGCACATAAAAATTTGGGAAGAACGTGACTTTAAAGGAGACAACTGGTACACATGTTATCCACTTTCAGATGAACTTTTGAAAAGAAAAAAAAAACCTATTGCTGGAACAATAAGAGAAAATAAAAAAGGAATTCTAAAATAAGATATAGACGGTATACAGCTCTTCAATGAAATAACTTCATTAAAAGATATTTTTCCTGGTAACGATATATTAGAAATTATAGTGAAAAATGATCTAATTCCCTGTTTTCCTAATTTCGCTCTAGCATTAAGAATTTTTTTAACCTAACCTGTTTCTGTAGCTTAAGGTGAAAAAAGTTTCAGTAAATTAAAAATCATTAAAAATTACCTGAGAAATAATAAGACACAAGAATGGCTTTCAGATTTGGCCATAATCTCAATTGAATCCGAAATCTCAGAAAAAATTGATTTAATCGAAAATATTAACAAATTTTCTTCTCAGAAAGCCAGAAAAGTTATTTTATAGTTACAGTGAAATCTGGCGTATAACGCGTGCCCCTACACATATTCCCCATATAACACACATTCCCTTTTTTACGAAGAAACCTGAAATGCATGTGCGCAATGATCTTATGTTTGGAAGTCCTTTATTCGAGTATTATTCCAAGCTTTAGTAAAAAATAGTGTACTTTCAGAATTACAACCCTTTAAGTTCATAAAGAATGTTATTTCTTTCACAGAAACAGTATTTCGATGTATGTAAAAGTCTGATCTTTTTCTATGCTCATCTTTTTGTATTTTTAAAGCTCTCATTTTTATACCCAGCGTTTTCCGCGCACCCGTAAATTTCGATCTTATTTTTTGAGTTAAAAGTGCGCGTTATACACCGGATTTTACGGTATAGTTTTTTACTTGGTCTTAGTAGAAGGACTGATTTATATACTTTTCATTTCACGAGATTTGTGCCTTAGAGTATTTGTTTTTATTAGGTTGTATTTTTTGAGTAAATTCAATTGTTTTGCATTTATAATTATAAAATGTTTATATTTATTTTAAAGGTTATATTTTTGTTAGTTTATTATTTTGTTAAAGTATTTGTCGCTATTATAACTCTTTACCTGGCCAAAAAATGAAGTTCTCTTCAAATTTTATTTGAGTTATTATTAATGTGTTTTACGTTTTATTCTTATATAAGTAGATGAGTTTTTAACGTCAAAATATGAAAAGTTCTCTGGGGGGGGGGGCAAATTAGGGGTTTGCACGAGGGTGGCCGATACCCTAGGATCGGCCCGGAGTAGGTCAAAAATAAAAGAGAAGTTTTGGCAAGCCAAAATTTTTATTTATAAGACAAAATAAACTGGATAAATAATATATTTGAAAGTTCTTTCACATTAATGCTAGGAATGAAGCTGTGGTTGCATTTCTAAAAGATTCTCGTAATCTAGTTGGAACTAATCTCGTGTTCAATCTCAGATATCGAAATAGGAAATACTGATTTTGTCACACTTGTAGAATTCTAATTTGGGACATTCAGGAACAATTAATTGAGGTTACTGCTCCTTCACAATTCAATTAACTCAAACTGCAAGTCAGTTTTCACTACTTTAGAGTACACATTAAAAGACGTCCAAAAAGACAAAACTACATTAGAGTGCACATTAAAAGACATGTTCAAGACATGACAAAAAATATCCAAGTCTTTTAAATGGTGTTGAGATATATGTTCAAATTTAAGATGGAAATTTTCACAGGACATCTACATAGCTTTTAAACAAGGCTTTCTTCACTGGGGCTTTTGCGTTTAATGCCAGGAAGTGCAGCAAGTCCTTTATAGGAAGACGATTAGTAAATAAAGCAATTTGTTGTTTAGAACTTTTTTAATATTAATGTGAGGAATGAAGCTGTGACTGCATTTCTAAAAGATCTCTTTGAGAGCTCCTGATATCATTTATCAGTTGCCAAACTTGGTCGAAGACGCGTCGTGGATAATTCACCTTACTTTCGAGCAATATATGCGTTCAAATTGCATGGATTCAAGAAAATCTCTAAATTGTTTAAGAGTAAGCTTAAAAAATGGAACAGTATTTATAACGTTGACGATCATATCAAGCACAAATTTCATATTCAAAACAGTTTCAGAAAGAGCATCTAGATGTATAACGTAGTGTAGAAAGATGACAATTTTTCCAGGTTAATTTAAATTGAAGATTCCAGCAAACTCAATTTTTCTCCATCATAACTTTGTGCTCCACTGCTTATAATATTGTAAATGATTGTTATGGGTCCTTTCAAAGTTGGAAGCCTTCCAGAAATTCGTAAAAAATATCAGACTTGTTACTTCAAGTTGCATGCATGCGAGTTCCACAATAATAGTAATATTTTCATCGACCAATTTTATAAATAATATTAGATGTCATTCATATTAGTGTTTTTTTTTTTTTTTCATTCTGAAAACTATTTAAGCTCATTATAAAGTTTGAAAACTAAATTTTTTTTAAATACTAGAGTTACAGAAATCAGTTGGACACTAAGGATAAATGAAAATTAAAAAACAGATATTGGAATTTAAAAAAATATGGATGCTGCAGTATTATAAACATTTCTGACATAGGACAGCACTTATATATAAAAATCATTTATATAAAAGTGGAGTTTAACCAATTTTTGGGCTAGCCAACTTTTCCTCTTTCTGTTAACAATACTGAGAGATATCTTATTGAAAATAATGGATAGAATATCTAAATCCATTACAAGAAAGGGTAACTTATCTAAAATTGCATTCAAAAATGTAAAGCCTGCCATGAATCTGTGCCCAATAAACAAGTTATTGCCAGACTCAGGACCAAAATGCAAATTCAAAGCATTAAATTATTGGGAGAATTGTAGCACGTAACACTTAACATAAAGTATAAAATTATTAGTACAAAAATAATATTATACATGTATTAACCCATTAAGGACAGGCTGATTTTCCCTGTGAAGCCAAACTCCATATAAAAAATTCATATAAAATCATTATACGCCGAAATTCATAGTTTATATAATTATTCCAAATTCAAATCACATCATTGTGATCACGGGCCTAAGAACCTGGGGAAATGCAATCTCACACATGACACCGTGGACCCTGAAGTGATCACATACTTGTGATCATGGTACTGAATGGGTTACGTTAAATACTACAATTATATGAGTAGGAATGTTATTGTAGTTATCTAGAAAATACTACTAAGGCTAAAAATAAAAATTAAAGGAACATAATAATTTTAAAAACTACTGTTACGCTTTCTGCAAATTGAATATGTAGGTAATTATAAGTACGTCCAACCAAGAAATATAAATAATTACAATATATTCTGTAATAAACTATTAATCTTCAAGAAGAATTTAATTCACGCAATTTTGAATTTCTTTCTAGAAATAACTATTAATAAAATTAGTTAAGTATTCTTGAATTAAACAGTATTTAATAAGATTTTTATAATTTTTTACATTTTCTGAATTTTTTGTAACAAGAAATTTGTTCCCTTACATGTTTTTAATAATAATATTTCTGAATATTAATATATGTATATTACTTCCCCAATGAGGTACTTTCATTATACTGAATTTAAATTAATCTCTTTTGTCATAAATTTTTGTAGGAAAAACTTTATCTTTTCATTACCTGAAAATTAACTTCAGTGTTGTTATCATTTGTCTATATTAGATTAAGTTATTCAGGATAAAAGTTAGTGTTTGGTTTGAAATTCTTTTGCTTACCAAATATGATAATATATTTATATATATACAGGTGGTCATTAAAATAATGGAAACACCTGTGAATAAAGATATTTCTGAATGTACATCATAAGCATTAAAATACAATACTAGCTACCAGTTTTTTTAAAATTATAAATAGAAATGTATATATTCTGGAAGACTGAGACAGCTATATTGAATTTTTGTATGTACTTCATTTTTTTTTTTTCAAAAGCGTATAATGTCAGACCTCTCAGTTTTTCAAAGAAGTCAAATTCTAAGAGCACGTCTAAATGGAGCAAGTATGACCGAAACATCCGAACTTTTAGGCGCTTCTAGAGACACGGTATCTAAAGTCCCGACAGCATACACATAGCGTGGCAAGACAAGCTCGGCAAAACAGTGGACGGAAAGAGGAGCTAAGTGAAAAAGACAACGGGTATTGAAGCATATTGCAATGTCTAAAATGCAAACAACTACAGCAAAAGTAACCACAGAGGTCAATCAACATCTGGATTCTCCAGTGTCAATGATTACACTAAGAAGGCACCTTCATAAACTTCTTACGGCACAGCAGCAACTCCCAAGCCACTTGTCACAGATGTTACTGTCAAACGTCGTTTTCAGTGGTGTTACAATCACAAAATCTGGTCGGTTGATAAGTGGAAGAAAGTAATATGGTCGAACGAATCGTCTTTCACATTTTTTCCTACAACACGATGGGGAAGGGATCTGTCATGATATGGACAGCCATGCCATGATTTTCTGCTGGACCAATCGTAATCATGAAAGGAAGGATCACAGGGGAGAAGTATAGAGAAATTTTATCCTACCAGATTCCTTCTGTGATGCAAACTTTGTTTCATATAGGAGATAGGATTTTCCAGGATGATAATGCACTTATCCATGGAGCGGGACTTGTCCAATCATGGCTTGATGAACACATAGATGAAGTTAAACTTCTACTTTGGCTCACACAGTCACCCGACCTCACACACACAATATAATTGAACCTTTATGGTATATTTTAGAGCGTTCAATATGGAATTGATATACTCCACCAGCATCTTTCTCAGAACTTTCAGAATATCTCCATGACGAATGGTACAATATTCCTCTAAACACTATTCAGCACTTGTTTGAATCGATTCCTAGGCGAATCCCAGCTGTATTACATGCCAAAAGCGATCCTACACCATACTAATAAAGGGTTTTATGTAAATCTAAGGTGTTTCCATTATTTTGATAACTACCTGTATATATATATTAAGATTAAAAATATCACTTACAAAATTTTCGTCTCCAAACTAATACACGTTCATCATCATCATTGTATAAAAATAATAGGTTTCCACAGGGTGAACAACATCCACTAACTGCTGTCTTTTGAACAGATTCATAACATGTAAAATTACTTTCACTACAAATACAAATTCAAAAGTTAAATGATGCATCACTTACATTTTATCAACATAATGCAGTGTATTATACATATAGTTTATATTTTTTTGAAGTGTGGAAATTTTAATAGTTTAGTTTAAATGCATGAAAAAATAGAAGATAAGGAATTCCATGAAATACAATTGAAAAATGAACAAGTCAATAAATATACATAAAATAATAAGTAAATACTTCTTCAAAAATCTGAGTAACAGATAAACTTCTGAGTAACAGCTACTTCTTTATGAAAAACGCTGAAATTCAAGGAACAACAAAATCCCAATTATTTCAAGCATAAAAATTAAGGAGAATCTTAGTAAATTTCCCACAATGATTTTCAAAGTATTTTTGGAAAACTGATACGTGATGTTACATAAAAATATTATAGCAAAATGTACTGCATGCACAATTATTCAGCAATAATGAAATTCAAATGTGCCCTATAACTTTACTAATTCTTGTTTGATGAAATCTTTAGTAAAAAAACTTATTAGGCATTCTACAGAAGAATTTGAATAGTTTGCCACTTCTAATATAAATTTTAAATGACACTAAATTCATAATTTAAGATTACTTACACAGATGGATCCACAAGCCAAACACTACTGTCACCACAAAAAAGAAATAAGACATCTTCACTGTTACTAGTAACTATTTTATTGACCGATATTCCCTAAAAAAAAAAAAAACCACCATATACCTGAAAGTAATGAAAATGACTAAAACATATCAAATAAAAAAAAAATACCACACTTTTATGGAATAAGATAATTTTAATATTGTACAAACTTGAAAATAATCAGTGTTTACAACCCATTTTTTACTCAAATAATACAATTTTTAAATTTAAAACTCTAAACAAAATACTAAGTAATAAGTTAGGAAATCCTATTTAGGAGAAGAATCTAATAAAATATTTGTAGCTCAAATATTTAGGAATGGGATTAAATATGAAACATTAAATTTAAAAAAAAAATGTCAAAATTGAATTAGAAAATAAATGTAGCAATATTGCATAGCAATAACAACAATAATTGAAAGAAACAAATAAATATATAAAATTTTTCTGAGTTAAATATATTTTACAGTAATTTATAACAAAGTTTTATAAAAACAGCAATAAGTTTTTGGTTGACAATAAAAATTGCTCATTAATTCAAATAATCCCTAGCTGCGTTTTTACTTTATTTACAGATATATATAGATACCAAGAGAAGATTTGTTCATAAACTTACTAAATATTTAAAAAAAATTACAGTTTAATTAAAAAATATTCACAAACTATTAGAAGCTATTCCTATCTTTTTATTTCATTAAGTTTCGGAAGTATAAAAATGCAAAAGCACACACATATATTTCGAAGAAAATTCTAAAAATATATATTATTGTAAAAATAATACAATTTAAAGTAAAGTATAAATGTGTTGGCTTCTGTTTGGATAATTTCATACTTTTATGAATAAAAAATAAATGTTGTTGTTGTTACTTATGCCACCAGATCGACAGTAACATTAGATCAAGGCCCATGAAATTCATCCTGGCAAGGGGCTACATGTACGCCTCTTGTTAGCCGTAGCTTTGAGCACCACACAGGTGACAGTGCGATTTGGCTCGGTTCCACCCCAATTTTGGGGGTGGTTAGGAGCCTCCCACTTTTCTTCCCCTTTTACCAACCTCATGAGAGGACTTGCGGTTTGACGGCTATTAAAAAGTTCGAGGAAACAAGGTTATGGAAAATTCACCTAGGTAGAGGACGTAAACTTGTGTCAAAAGAGGTGATAACAGATGTGGCAACTGTAATCCTCAACAGACCACAAGAAACCATTGCTGCAACTACTTCCCGGGAACTTCTACTACGTGCTCGACAATTGGACATAAATTTTTCTGCGGTACTAAAAGTTTTGAGGTGAGGCCCATACAAAATAAGCCGCTTACATGAACTCAAAAACAGTGATTGTGATAAACGACTGACATTTGTTCTATCGTTTCTGACCAGGAATAAATTCTACGGGTGATTCAACTCTACGGGGGGATAAAGCCCATTTCCATCTTTTAACGCACAAAATTGCCGAATGGGAGCATCAGAATAACCTCACTTAGTGCAAGAAACTCCTATGCATTCACCAAAAGTCGGCTCCAATAGGATTGTGTACCATTAATGCACAAAGATACCAAAGCATGCTGACTAAATTTGACATTCCACAACTTCATCAAAGAAAATGTCTCAATCAGATAATCGTTACGAAGAAATAAGCACCACTACCACACATTGGTGCTAAGATACGGGAGCTATTGCACCCATCACTTCAACAGATGAAAGAGTCTCAATCGCGGTATTACAGTTGCACAGTCACCTTGTTCTCCTGGCCTAACTTCAAGAGACTTTTGACTCGAGGTTACTTAAAATAAAAAAATTCATGTTGGTGGAGTTGCAAACTTAAGTGTCTTAAAGGACAACATAGCACAGACACCGAGAAATATTTTTTGTGACATGTTGTGTACGGCCATAGAGAATGAATGTTGAGCAAAAAATGCACAGTTTAGTTTCTGAGATCGATGATCATATTGAATGTAATCAATAAAGTTTTACATTGCACTGTAATTTTTTATGTGTTATTTCTTCTTTTTATTGTAACACATTTCAGATTATACAACGCCACAAATACCCTTATCGGCAATTTTTTGAACTAATTTTTTTTCATGGAATCCTATTTCCCATGTCATATTTAGTCTTCCTACCAAGTTTAGTGCAATTTTGATTGTTAGATCGATCTATAAGTGGCTCGGAATAGCATCAGTTTAAAAAGAACCATCCTGTATTTTTTGGAGCTGTCTACATGTTTTATACAAATTATTGGACATGAAAATTACTAGGGTGGTTGTCGCATATTAAAGTATTTGCTTTCATACCCGTTTTTATGTAAATTTTCAGTTTGGTAAGGTACAACAGCGCCATAAATGCCCCTATCGGCGATTTTTAGAGTTCAATTTTTTTCACATGTGTGGATTCTTACTTCCCATTCCATCATTAGTCTCCCTACCAAATTTGGTGCCATTTTGAAGGTTCGATCGAGCTACAGATGACTTTGAACAGTGTCAGTTTTAAAAAAATCACTCTCACTACGTAACTATTCTTATTTCATGAAGTAATCGCCGTTTCCTGGCAGCATCATTGCTTTGCGCAGCAGTCCTCGTTTCTGGAACTGTCCCTGCCTCGTGGAGCCCAGCATCATTTTCGTTTCGTAAAGCAATTGCCAGAAGCATCGTTGCTTCATGTCACAGTAAAGCTCTTATTATAATGAAATATTTACAATACAAATGAAGACCACTCAAAACACACACACAATTCGATGTTCTGTCTACTTCGAAATTTTAAAATCAGTAAAAAGTATTAGGATATTATTCAACGAACAGAAGCAAAAACTTAATTCAGTAAAAAAATTATTTGAAAAATGCTATGTATCAATCTAATAATTTCGAATGTTTACTAAGCTGTTAACGATCAGAGACAGAGCTCATAGAGCTAAGAAGTAGCACAGTAAAATATGACTTCAAGTTAACAAATGACAGCAGTTTTTTTATTTAAAAAAAATGAAATTTGCATAGTTCTGAAAAGTGGAATTTTTATTGATATGAGCTATAAAACAGATTTTTTTTAGAATCAATTAAAAAAGGCCCAATGACGAGGTATCATCTTTCCTTTAACAACTCTGATCTAATAATTTTTTCAGAAGAAATATTTTCATAGACATTCACAGGCAGAAGTCGATTAATTATTTAATGCATACATGATATTAATTTGTGTCCATCTTAAATGCAATTAGTAATATCTTTTAGTTTACTTTGATTTCTCTAGTTGTTTAAAAATTATGTTTCTTCAATTGTGATTTTTTTTTAAATCAATAACTATAACAACGAATCAATAACTATAACAACGGACAACTTTATTTTTTTATTGCGGATCTATCAGAGGCAACCAAATGCAAATTAAGAATAAATTAACTTAGTTAAAAATCAGTTTTATCATGGGTGAAGAGCATATTACCTTACTACCAAGCAAATAACTATTTTATCCCATCATTTTTTTTATTGAAGAGAAACTAAAATGACGTGAAAAAAAATTATTGATTACGTTTTTTTATTTATAAGTAAACTTTCTTTTCATGTGTATTTTAAATAACTTTAGAACAATGATGGAATTTTACAGAGTACAAATACAAATTGTTACCTAGCATTATACAGCACTGGAGTTAAAAATGCCTTAAATAGATATTTCACAACCAAACATGTTACATCACTTTATTTTAAAATTTTTTTAATTCAAATATTTAAAATATTATATTTTTATTTTTCACTAGCTGTCCCCTGTCACGCGTTGCTCTGGCTCAATCTGGTTAAAAAGAAAGAAAAGAGAAAGCACATATTTTTAGTACGTTTAAACATTTGCATATGAGGTATGATTTTTTTATAATAAAAAAATTATAAATGTTGCTGTTTCTAATGCCACTTGTCCGACAGTGTCGGATCGAGGTCCACGAAATTCATTGTGGCATTGGGCTAAGATGTATGCCTGTCGTTAGCTATAACTTTGAGCATCAAGCAGGTGACAGTATAATTTGGCTTGGTTCCACCCCACTTTTGAGGGAGAACATCCGGAGGTGGTCAGGGGCCTCCCACCTCTTCCCCCTTCCACCAACCTTACGAGAGGACTTGCAGCTCGATGGCTATTTAGAGTACTCCCATGCCGCAAAGATACTATACATTTAAAAACATCCTTGCTTTCTCCAGGATTTGAGCCCAGGTCCCACAACACAGCATTGAGCATCACTAACTACTATATAAGATGGGTGGAAAAATATATATACACAAAACATTCCTAAACTGATTTCCTATGAAACTTGTTTAACTAAATACTTGAAGTTATTATGGCTTATTTTCATCCTTACGTTATGAAACTAAAATTATTTAATTGTCTTCATAGTGGAGACCTCAAGCTCGAGGGTAATTTTAAATGGCTCTACCCTAGATCCCTCAAGAGCAAAGGGTTAGTTTTACAATGCTTATGGGTATCTTTGTTAAATCACAGGTGTGTTTACAAATGCATATTTCTCCAAACAATGTCCTTTGGAAACATGAATTGTACTTCTCTATGTTACATAGGAAATGTTTTCATTCTACAATATATCTGGCAAGCAAAGTTTTTGGTGGTTCTCCAAGTTGAAGCAGTTAGTTTAATTTTTCCAGTGGAACAAAACATTCCTTTTGTTTCTCCCTTAAATTTCAGAGTCTTGCAATAATGACACACTTCAGTAATTGCGCTGATGAGAACGAACTGGCTCAACCAATAATCTTCTCCTGGGTTACACTGGAATGCAATGTGACTGTTATCTTGTGATTACTCACCACTAAGTCATGTTTGATGATGAAATGCCATTTCTCAATGACATCTTTAAGCCATTCGTAACCTACTTTATTCCTTTTGTCGAGAACAGAACAGACCTGATGTTGTAAAAAGCAAATGCTGTGCTCGCAAACATGCTTACTCAAGTCTGGCTGCATATTGCTCTGTTGCATCTTCAGGACGTGTCTTTATCTGTTTTTATCATTTGTTATGCAATTACTCGTTGCACTACTTTTGTCTAGCGAATAGGATGACCTAAGTTTGATTTCCTACAAAGCATTATTTTAATGTACTGAAGCCAATTGACTGCACTTAAAAAGAAAAAAAAAAAATTGAAACAAAAACATAAAATTTCAAAACGCTGAAAGAAAGGAAAAATGAGGAACAAAAAGAAAGAGCAAAATGAAAAATACTCTTGCTAATGAAATATTTAAAGTTGAATCAACACAGCTCAATTCCAATGCAATGAGAAACAGAATATTTCATTCCACTCCAACGAATCACTCTGAAGAGGTCAATTTTACTAAATAATTTGAATTTAAATGGAAATTAATTGGCAGAGCTCAATTCCTGCCAACTGCTCTGAGAAATGAAGAGAAAAAACAAAATGAAAAACAATGGGAAAAAAATTAACTATACTCATATAAAATCACTTTTATAGTAAAAGACAGCTTAATACCAATGATATTTAGAAAAAAATAATTAAGGTGACTGCCTATGTTAAAAATGTCATTAACACTGGGAAGTATCATCAATGACATGAGCAACATGTGACAACAAAATCAAATTTGTGCATTGTTTGCAATCATATATTGGGTGTTCTTGCTTTCCTTTATCTCCAACAAAGTTAGGGGAGAAATATAAACCATACATGTGTGTGGGGCTGAAGATAGTTTCAGTAGAATATGCAAGGAAAATTCAAATATAAACATGGATTTCACAGCAAAAAATGTATGAAGTGTTGATAATTCTTGCGATTCACAATTCAATTAGCATTAGCAATTGTTATCAACAATTTTAAGTGTCTATCTTTATAACAAAGTGTCATATCTAGACACAGACTGCTTTTCACATGGACGATTATTATTTGTTGCGTTGGCACTTGCATATTAGCATCATTGCAGCCAAATTGCCACCATGCGAATCACACTATTTTCCAACCAAATCTGACTGACTGGTTCTTTTTCATATAAATGTTAGATTCTGTGTTGTTTTGATATCAAGATGTGATTTGCATGGCACCAATTTTGTTATGGTGATGCTAATATACAAATAAGTTTGTGTGTTCTAGAACAGTAGTCACAAATTGATGGTACAAAGGAAATTTTGCATGAACCGCAGAAAAATTGGGACATTCGTACTTTTATGATATACTTGCACAAAATCAACACCATTGTTAAAGACACAGCTCACACAATAGCAATGAAATTTATCAAAAAATAATTAAGGTGACTGCCCACATTCAAATTATAACAGACACTGGAACCTGATTGACTTAAAAATATAAAGATTAATTTTAAAAATATAAAATTGCAAAACATTACAAAAGGAAAAAAATAAAAATACTAACAAAATATTTAACTTTAAATGCAAATCAATCAACATAGCTCAATTCTGATGCAACAGGAAGCATAATATTTCATTCCACTTGAACAAATCACTCCAAAGAGGTCAATTTCACCATGATTTCAAATGAAAATTAATTGACAGAACAGAATTCTCACCAATTGCACTAAGAAATAAGAAAAACAATTAAAAAACTAAATGAAGAACAATGAAAAAATAAACTATACTCACACAAAATTGACAATATCGTAGAAGACACAGCTCAATAGCAATGCAATACATCAGAAAAAAAATAATAATAATTGTAAAATTAAACCTTTTGCCCTCATAGACTTCACAGTAGAGCCATTTCATCAAATTTGGGTATATTTTATTTGCTTAAGACAGCTTTTTGATTCAAATTAATGTAGTAATTTCTTTTCAGTATAAGACTCCCCCTTAATAATATGTTTTTGACTATTTTATGAACTCATTTATGTACTTTGAAATTATTTTGGAGCATGCGCATTATCGCAACCTATTGGTGATATTATATAAAATGTAGCACCTAGTTGCCGATTTAGCATGTACGACACATAAAAATCAAGTGTGCCAATTTGGCGAGTTATTAATAGAGTTGGTGATTGTTGCAATAATACGCAAGTACCTTTTCTTTTATTTGTTTGAATTCTTGTGTATTATTACTTTTGTAAGCCTCATGGCATACTTTATGGTGCACCAGTCTTTTTAAGCTGACTGAGCCACAGCAACATGTAGCTGGGTACAGCTAGTTATAACACAAAATTAAATCTTAAAAAGATATCAAAAATAAAAGGCTCAATATTTTGATTAAATTAATATAAACATTTTCGTACAAACACTATACATATATATATATATATATATATATATATTATAAAATATTTATTCTGCTATTCGTATTTCAGACAGACATCAAACAAAATTTAAAAAATTGTCAAAAACAGATAAAAAACTAATTGAAGAAAATTCCCATTGATTAATTTTGCCAAAGACATCGCGATGTGCAAAATTATTTGCAGTAGGTACATAATCAGCAAAAAAAAAAAAAAAAATTAGTACTAAAATATAAAAAAAAAAACTATTTTGAATTAATTAAGGATTACTGGAGACAGATAAAAAAGGCAAAAATAACACTCAAAATATTAATTTCATATTGGTAGGCTACCCGTTTTTGGCATGATTTTGAAATCACGTCAAAATGGTGTGTTGTGGCCAATCTAAGGTTACAGTATATAAAGTACAGAATTAAAGGTACTTACATATTATCGCAACTTATTGGTGACATTATAGGAAATGAAGCACATGATTGCCAATTCAGCACATACAAAATTGGGATTGCCAAAGTGGCGAGTTATCTTGAACATTAGCGAAAATATGTAAGTACTAAATTAAAATTAGTACTTTATGTAAAAGAATTATCTAAAGTATATATCCCAAGCATAAAAATAAATTGAAAAATGAAATACAATACTAACGTTAACTGACATAAAAAGAAACACTATCTTTATCAATGCAAAAGCATAAGGTGAAAAAATAAGGTACTTACGTATAATCGCAACCTATTGGTGACATTATATGAAACGAAGCACATAATTGCCAATTCAGCACATACATGGCATGCGAAATTGGGGCTGTCAACTAAGCAAGTTATTTTGAATGTTGGTGATAGTACATAAGTACCAAAAATAATTACAATCTTATGATCACCTGCTTCATCAACAGGTACTTGAGCCATTTGTCTGTATTGCTCATTCTCCAATGCCTATTCAAGTTTGATATGTAATTACTACCAACACTGCTTTTACTTGGCCAGTATGATGACTCAAGTTAGATTTTCTGTAAAGCAATTTTATGCACTGAAGCCAATTGCACAAACTTAAAGGTTAAAATAAAGATATATGAAATTGCAAAACAGCTCTGAGTGGGCCCTGTATCAAAAATCTTTTAGGGGCTCTTTTCAGATATGGTACGGCTGACACAGCGGTAGCTATGTACCTTACAAAAGCAAACGGTACTTACACATTATCGCAACCTATTGGAGACATTAGATGAAATGAAGTATCTGGTTGCCAATTTGGCGAGTTATAATAGAGTTGGTGATTGCTGCAATAATATGTAAGAACCCTTTCCTTTATTTGTTTCAATTTTTGACTAAACTACCTTGTAGCATACCAGTCTTTTTAACCTGACTGAGCCACAGTAACATGTGGTACAGCTAGTCATATGACGTCATAACACCAGAAAATCACTTAAAAATTAAATTTTAAGAAATTTAGAGAGAATTACGAAATAATAAGTACATAAGAACCCGTCCGGATTTAAATGCAATGTTATGTCAAAATTTCAGAGGATAGGGTCCAGTAGTTTCGGAGATTAGCGGCTTTGAACAAACACACATTACATTTTTATTTATATAGATTGTGAAATTATTCAAAGCTAATTATGTGCATTTTAAATGGGATTTCTTAAAAATAGGCATTAACTATTTGAAAAACTATGAACAATTAAACTGTTGAATTATTAGAGAATTATGTGTTTATTTTGAACAACCATAGCAACTATTAAGAGATAATTAACACATCGTTCGATATTCGGAACACACATATGTTCCCACATTTAACATGGCTTTTTTACAAATTAAGTGCACAATTTACAGTATTTCTAAAATTATTTATATTTTTTAATTATGATAAAAAAATAACGCACCTTTATTTCCTGGAAACTAAGCTCTTTATCCAACACATATTTTTCAAAGCCTATAATGAGTAAGTCAAAAATGTTTCCTTTGTAATCTATATAAAAATATGATTTTTGTGGAAAAAAACTACCTCTTAAATTGAAAAATTACCTCTTTTTGCAGTTTTTTGACGAGAAGGAATTTTCCACATTTTTATATCACCTGCATCATCAGCAGAAAATAACTTCATATTTTTTCTAAACCAGCACAACGTATTCACAGCTGCATTATGTCCTTCTAATTCTTGCAATAACTGAACAGTTTTATTGTAAGTCCATATACGGATAACATGATCATAGCACCCTGTAACTAAAATATTTTTCAATGCAGGCTGAAATTTAGCAGAATATACAAAAGATGGGTGAATGAAAGTAGATGAAAGATTCCACGAGTTAGTATTCCATAATCTGAAATGAATATAAATATTGCAAATTATTTACACACATTATTGCTTCTTATTTAACTCGAGTCATATAAGTTAGAATTTATCAAAACAGTAACACACAGAGAATAAATTTACGAATTAAATTTGAAGCTAAAAAATTATACCAACCTATATTTAAATTAAATGAACTAAAATTGTCTTCAGAATTTTGAAATAGCTTAAAAATAAATAAATTTTAAATATAGTCGGTTTATAAAAATAGATAGATATATTTAAGATACTTGCTTTACACAATAATCAGCAGATGCACTTAATAAGCATTCATCATTTTCAGACCAATCCAAGTCATATATTACATCAGAATGTGCAATAATTTTATGCAGCATTTTCCCAGAAGGAATCTATAAAAATTTTACAAGCATAATTCATTACATTCCTGCATTTAAAATATTTTTTAAGTATTAGAATGGTAGCTTCAGAAGCTACTTAATTAGTCATTTGAAACAATAAAAAAATGAATCTCATTAAATATTAACTACATTATTAGTACATTAAAAATTTGGTGCATTTCTTGAGAAATCATAATATGTGCAACTGTTTAGTATCTGTATTTAAAATTGACCCTGAAACATTTTTTCTACAAAGTAGAACATAAAAAAAATTAATTAATTAATTGCTTAAATTTTATTAAAATCTACTTGTTTTTCATAAAATTAAATAAGGTGCCTGTTTAAGAAATTATAAAACTAGTAGAGAAAATTAGCATATTATACGTCATATCATACGGTTTGATTGTGTTATCTCTGATTTTTTTTTTTTTTTTTTTGAAGATATCGCGAGGTAAAGAGTTATATGAGTGTGAAGACAGCTAAGTTAATAAAGCATTCTCTCTCTCTCTCTAAAACTGTCATTTATAATGTCATAATTAAAAAAATGATTTAAACATGATCAAATGGTCATGAAGAAACAGGATTTTGACAGCATGGAATGATCATCAAACTTTTCCACTATCAATTAAAAAGGTACTTTGGTTCATGAAATTTCAATGAAAACGAAAAACACTACAGTTATTGAAACATTATGGGATTGGAAGACTGAAATGGGGTTAAAAATGTCTTCCCATAGAACGATGAGTGAAAATAAATTATACTTTCTGATGAAAAGAAATTGAACCTTTACAGTTTCGATGACTACAAGCAACTTTTGGGATGGACCAAAAGACAAACGGGGGGAGGATCAGTAATTGTTTGGGGAGTCTTTAGTCACAAACGATTGTATATTAATAGAGAATTTTAAGACGTATCGATTCCGAACAATATCAAGCTATGCTTTGGGATCATTTGATATCCCCCCCCCCCGCGCCGTTTGGGTTTTTTTTAAAAAAAACAAGAGACGGTGCTTTATTTAGACTTCAGCATGACAATGCCTCTTGTCATGTTTCTAAATTCACTAAGGAATGTTTTAAAAACTTATAAGTTTATTTTTTGCCATAACCAAGTCGAAGTCTGGACTTGCGCCACATAGAGAACCTTTCAGTTATACTATGCTCAGTGGCGTACACAAGGGTAACCACTGACCAAAATACACTCATGGACAAAAAAAAATTAGCGCACCAAGAAATAATTGCGGGACCGTAACGAAACTTGGCATGAAGGTACATGTAGGAGAGATATGCAAATGATTATAAATGCAGCGTGATTGCTCATCACGAATAGCCGGTAGAGGGCGTTTAACGTCGTTCTTTGTGGAGTATAAAACAGGTAACCAAAACTTGTTTGAGTGTGCTGAATCATTTACAAAGCAAGAGCTGAGGTAGACATGTCATTACGCCGTTTTCGAAGACAATATGGGCATCCATCGCAGTTTGAGGGGGGAGAATCATCGGCATGATGGAACCTGGGTGGTCAGCTAGGCGAGTAACTCGTCGATTAGGCCGCTCTGATTGTGTTGTAAGGAGGTGTTGGGACCAGTGGATCCGAGAGATGTCATTTACACGAAGACCAGGCTCAGGACGCCCTCGACAGACCAGTCGTCGAGAAGACCCCCACATCGTAAGAAATGCACGCGTAAAGCCAACTGCTTCATCGGCCGCCATCCAGGCACAGGTAGCACCACTAGGGGCCCCTGTGTCTTCTCAAACCATACGAAGGACATTTGGAATCGCGGCGCCCATTACGTGTGCTGCCCTTGACACCCACCCATCAACGCCTCCGTTTGGAGTGGTGCCACGCACGAGGAAACTGGACTGCAGCTGAATGGAACCAGGTCGTCTTTAGCGACGAATATAGATTCACTCTCAACAGTGATGACAATCGTGTTCGTGTGTGGAGACCCCGTGGTGAACGCCTCAATCCTGACTTGCTTTACAGCGACCCACCGCTCCCACAGCTGGTGTGATGGTATGGGGTGCCATTGACACACAATACACAGTCAATCCTAGTATTGATCCGTGGCACCATGACAGCCCAGCGGTATATCCTTGATATCCTGCAACCACATGTGTTGCCACTCATGCAAAGGCTCCCAGGAGCCGTTTTTCAACAGGAAAATGCTCGGTCTCACACGGCAAGGGTGTCACAATACTGCCTCCGCACTGTTACTACCCTTCCTTTTTCAGCCCGGTCCCGAGATTTGTCTCCAATCAAGCATATCTGGGATCAGTTGGGACAGCGAGTTGGGCATTCCACGAGTTTGAACGAACTAGAGGCAAGGTTACAGCAAATATGGGACGAAATGTCCCAAGACATCCTGTGACATCTCTCGCGTTCTTCCTCTAACATAACCTCTATGTTCTTTGACGGCCACGATTAATGACAAAACTTTTCCAACCCAAATCCAAGAAGTGAAACGAAGCATAGATGCAAATAAGATAACCTTTAAAAGGATAGAAAATTTAGTGAGCAAAAATGGCAATTTAGAGAAAGTTCTGTTTGGAAAAGGTAGAAGTGTAATTTGACGGCTTACCAAAGAATCACGGATATCTAGCTATTACTACAAGGTGCATACTATTGCACGCGAACCCAACAGCCTATCTGAAAGTGATTGAACCGTTGAGTATTCAACCAAGGTAGGAAGATTATATTCTGAACGCTAGTATATTATTGAGACGAGATTAGGCGGATATAATATATTTATATTGATAAGTGATCTAATTGCGCGATCTGAGTTAGTTAAAACTGTGTACTTTAGTTTATTCTCACTTGATATAAGTTTGCTCGATATTTAAGCAATTTAAGTTAAATTCTTAATAAAAGTCATATTAAGAATTATAGAATGTCTCATATATCATTCCGAGAGAATCCCAATCCTCTAACTTACGTTGAAACCCCACGACATAGCTATCGAACGATGGCTATGTCGCAATGGCACCCGAATCATTTATATAACTCTGGGTTAGGTAATACAGGAGGGTTTGGTATTTTACCAGAAATGTGCTTTTCAGGGTCAGAGAACATTAATGAATTCTTAGAGGCCATAGATAATCAAATACAGTTACTTGAAATTCCGAGTAACTTGTCATGTGCTTATTTGAAAAGTCATCTCAGGGGAAGGGCTCAAGATTGGTACTCAATATTTGGATCGGTGCTAGTGCAAGATACAGCCACGGATTTCGCGCAGCTAAAGGCAAAATAGGCGAAAGCTTTCCCCGCAATCAAAAATAAGAAAGAGTTAGAAGCGAGGTTTTTTTGCATCCCAACAGGGAAGAAATCAGGAATCAACAGATTTTGTTTACGATTTACTTAAACTTCATAAAAAATTGGAACTAGGGATGCCGCAGACAGAATTGGTTGATCACATTTTTGTTAGACTCGAACCACAAGTCCAGGACTATGTGGAAGTTCGGAATCCGCAGAACACGGTACAACTTTTAGAAATATTAGCTAAATTTGAAGAGAGGTATTCTTACAAATTAAAAAGAGGATCGCAGAATAGTGATAATGTGGAAAGACGGGGTCAAAACGCGCATAGGATGTCTAATTTTGATGATAATTGCAGAAACTGGAGAAATTCTGAGGTTGGGCGTAGACCAAATAATGGGAGAAATGATTCTAAAGGTACTAATGAGAATAGCCGTCAAAGTAATAGGTGGTTCGAGAGTAGGAATAGATTTCAAAATGATGATCAGAGATTCAACGAAAGGGGATACCAATTTCGAAAAGATCGAAATGATAATTTTAATAGAGGGGACCGCAGAAATAGGGGTTCGAGAGAAAATTTCAGTCGAGGCGATAGGATGCAAAGGGGACGATTGAATGTTGTGAAAGTTAATGAAGTTCATAATCAAAAGGAATCGGCAGTGGATATACCAATTAAGCTTTCTCCGATATGTATATCACCCGTGGAGCTTCCCCACGTTCCTATTTTACTAAATAACACATTTTTGAAAGCGCTATGGGACACCGGAGCAAATAAATCATTTATATCAGAAGAAATATATAAAAAATATTTTTTTTATAAACATGTAATAAAATCGCAAGCTGAGGAGATCACAGCACAAGGAGCGAAATGTCAAAATATAGGAATTGTAGAATTGATTATTCAGATCCGAGAATTTGTAAAACCTTGGTCGTTTCATGTGTTGAAGGATTTGGAATACCCATGTATTCTTGTGGTGTTGATTTTATAGGTGGATCAAGGATTGTTTTAGACTTTGATCGAAAATCGTTGAAGATTCCCGATTCGCAGATAGGTAGGGTTGTTGAATCAGTTGAAGAGGAAAATGTTGAAATAGATTTGTTTAAGACAAAATTGGAGGATAAATATAGGAATTACAAAATTTGTTTAGTAGTTTTAAGGGATTATTCTCAGACAAACCAGGTCTTACTCATGTTTTACACCATGAAATTGACACGGGAGATAATCCACCAGTAGTTTCCAGGCCGTACAGATATGACCGGCAAAAACAAGCAAAAATTGATTTTCATATACAAAAAATGTTACGAGAAGAAACGATTGTTCCATTTCAATCCCGGTACGCGTCACCGGTTGTGTTATGCAAGAAAAATAATGGGTTACCACCGGATATAATCGAGAAGCATATAGATTTGCGGTAGACTATAGGAAACTAAATTCGATCACAAAGTATCCGCGATACCCTTTACCGTTAATAGATGATTTAATAACGAACATCCCCTATACGACAATAATGTCATCTCTTGATCTAAGAAGTGGGTACTTTCAAATGGCAGTAAACCCCAGTGATATTGTTAAGACCGCATTCGTAGTAAAAAGTGGCACTTATGCTTTCCGGCGGATGCCATTCGGCTTATCAGGGGACACTCCCAATTTTCAAAAGGCAATTGACCTAATCCTAAAACCGGTGATAGGGAAGTTTGTGAGTGTGTATATGGACGACGTAATTATTACGTCTCCATCATTCACTCACCATGTTGAGCATTTAAAGAAAGTTTTTTCGTTGTTGCAAGATGCACAATTGTGACATTAAATAAAGATAAATGTAAATTTGGGTGCGATGAATTGAGGTATTTGGGATTAATTATTAGTAAGAAAGGAATCAAAACGGATGAGACAAAGGTTCGAGCAATACTAGAGATGAAACCACCCCGTAACTCAAAGGAGGTGTTCAAGTTTTTGGGTATGTCCCAGTGGTACGCAAAATTTATTAAAACTTATGCTGATCTTTGTGAGCCCCTTTATAATCTTAAACGAAAATTAAAAAAATTCGTCTGGTCCACTGAGGAGCAGAAGGCATTCGAAGCAGTCAAGGCGGCCGTAACAAAGGCGCCAGTTTTAAAATTGCCGAACTTTCAAAAGCCCTTCGAATTATTTACATATGCCAGTTCAATCGGTTTGGGAGCAGTGCTCAATCAGGAACAAAGACCAGTTATATTTGCTTCACGTACTGTGAACAACGCAGAGAGGTATTATATGGTAACCGAAAGAGAATGTCTGGCAGTAGTATGGGCGTTGAACAAATTCCGAACATATTTAGGAGGGATGCCAATTAAAGTTATTACAGATCACGCTGCCTTAACACGTCTAACGCATGGAAAAAATTTGTCGAGTAGGATGATCAGATGGGCACTCAAATTAGCGGAATTTAATATAGAATGGGAACATGGACCTGGAACTCAAAAAGCGGTGGCGGATATTTTATCGAAAAACCCTGTTGAAAGTATAATAGGAGAAAAAGTTAATTGTGCAATAATCAGAGATTTAGTACTTACTTCGCGGGAACAGTTAATAACAGAGCAAAAGAATGAACCAGAATTAGGTCATATCTATAGATATTTAGAAAACCCGGAAGATAACTCTGTTAATGCGACGATATGTGAGAATTGGTCCCACGACTTCCGTCTAATTGAAGGCTTGTTGTTTTATGCGAAACACGCAACGTCGTTAGGTGAAATGCGTGTATACAATCCAAAGTCTTTAAGAAACAGCATCCTACGCGAATTTCACGACAAACCAATAGAGGGACATCTAGGTAGATTTAAAACTTATCATATAATTCGAAACGTTTGTTATTTTCCGTATATGAGAAAATTTATTGATCAATATGTCTCTACATAACATATGTGTCAAGTTAATAATTATAAAAACGCGTTACCAGCTGGTCGATTAAATCCGATTGTATCAAATTATTCAAATGAGATAGTTACGTTAGATTTGTTAGGCCCGTATCCTATATCGAGAGTGAGACGTAATCGATATGTTTTAGTAATTACCGATCATTTCAGCAAATGGGCTGAAATTATACCTCTTAAAAAGGCATCGGCTCGTATAATAGCGGATACTTTTTTTGATAATTTTATATCGCGTTTTGGAGCTCCAATAAAATTAATAAGTGATAACGGTCCCCAATTTATATCCGAAATTTTTGAACATTTAAGTGAAAGATTAGGCATAAGGCATGTGAAGATTGCTGCATATAGACCGCAAGCAAATAGGACAGAACGAGTAAATCGAGATATAGTGCAAATGAGATTGTAAATTATGTTAATGATCAACACGATATTTGGGACGAATTCTTACGTGAGTTTGCTTAAGCTATTCGTACGGCAGTGAATGAAACAAAAGGAAAAATCCCTGCGGAGTTATTTTGGGTCGAAAGTTGATTACCCCATTTCAAAAATTAGTAATGATTTCAGACGGAACTGAATTTGCAGTAAGAAATATTGAGAAATTATTTCATGAAGCTAGACTAAGTACGAAAACTAAGCATGAAAGATGGGAAAGATATTATAATAGACGAAGACGGGATGTACAAACTAAGGTAGATGATTGGGTCTTATTAGAGACACACCCTTTAAGTTCAGCAGCTAATAAAATCTGTTCCGAATTTCAACAAAAATTTGAAGGTCCGTATAGAGTGTTAGAAGTAAGAAATAATAATAATATTGTAATATGGAAGTCAGGGAAAAGGTTAACCTTTAATGTTGATCAATTAAGAATATATCGTCATAGGAAATGTGACGAGGTTGAGTTAGGAACAGGTCGCCCAGATAGTATTAGTTCACGTTAGGAAACGAGTAGTTCGGAAAACGTAAATCAAAGATCAAATGAGTCACAATATGGGAAGAAAAGGTCTGCGGTAAAGCGTGAGTTGGAGGAAAAAGGGATAAATCTCAAGTCAAAACAATCTAAGAAAAACACGGATAGGGCCGATAAGCGCAGATCACTTATCAGATCGCTGCCTAAATCATTCTCTGATAAAACAAGAAATAAAAGAAAACGGCTAGATAAAGGAATTAAAAGGTCGTATGGATCGAGGTCAAGTGAACCACAGAGAAAGTGGCAGAAAAGTAGACCCAATAACATTAATAAAAGACCATTGTCATCCAGTAACATTTATATAAGTAGGAAGAAGAACAAGACGGAAATAACTGGAGTTCAAGATAGAAGAAAATATGACCTGCGCCCACGCCAGAAAAAGGATCAGGAGTCCCGAACGGCTAAGGAAGACACGACAAGCCAAGCAAGGAAAAGCCGACAAGGAGACTACAAGCCCTACATCAGGCAACATAAAGGATCACAGAGCAGCCGAGGAATGAGAAGAGGAACGAACAGTGATAGCACCTTGTCATTAGAGGTGATGGTGGGAGACAGAATATAAAAATCAGGTTGTATTGTTTCATTTTTATGTTGTTTCCAACAAGTGGTCGGAAGAATTATTGCAAAGAAGGAAGTCTCGGGCGGTGTTTAAAAGTTATAATCCAAGCAAAAGTTGACACTATAATGAGTGTATATTTTTTTGAACTTTTGACTTGTAAAAAAATTTTTTTTCTCTCAATTGATGGAGAAAACAACTGTAATTATGCATTTGTTTACTTCGATGTATGACTTCGTGAGATGCGACAATTCCTTTGGTTATTTGTTTTAATGATTTATTGAAAAATGTTTGTAATTGTATAATGTGTATGTATATATATGTTGTTGTATTGTTCCGTATTAAGGTGCATCTGGTTCAGGGAAACGCGGCGTAGTCAGGGCACTAACAATAATATTAACAGCGCTGCGCGGCTCATTGGGAGTTTGATGGAGCCATATGCGGGATGGAAATGAAAGTTTATTGTAATTTAAAAATGATATATAATGCATAAAAATTGTGAAACTTACTGGTATTATGTAAATATAGATTTTGCAAAATAACTTAAGAGTTTTCATTTCAGGGTGACAGACCCTGAAAATTGTTCCATAGCTGATATGTAGCCTCAACTTGGAGCAGTGGAGCCGGTCTCCAAGCTCACAAATGAATATTTGTCCTGATGCAGAGTTTGGGTCTGCGTACCCAGGAAGAAATGCACGTAAAAATTTTAGTGTATAGAACATTTAAGTAACGTTAAATATATAGAGTTAAGTACATGTGTAAAAGTGAGAATATACCATGATTAAAAAGCAAAATTGTTAATGTTGGCCTAGTTAATGGAGTAAAATTTATTGTGTGTCTGTCACGAGTTTAAATTTAAGTTAAATATTAAATTTAATTCTAAGATGAATAATGAAAATTACAGTTAAGTTAAATATTGGAAATTATAGAAGTTAAAATGAGGATTCAAGGTTAAAATTTAAATAAAACTTAGAAAGCGAAGAGATTCAGAAATAAAAATTTAGGCACGTAATTTCTTAAGGATGCTGAGAACCCTTGAATAAATCACGTTCTTCGTCTTGGAGGGGGTTGTGACATCTCTCGCGTTCTTCCTCTAACATAAGCTCTATGTTCTTTGACGGTCACGATTAATGGCAAAACTTTTCCAACCCAAATCCAAGAAGTGAAACGAAGCATAGATGCAAATAAGATAACCTTTAAAAGGATAGAAAGTTTAGTCAGCAAAAATGGCAATTTAGAGAAAGTTCTGTTTGGAAAAGGTACAAGTGTAATTTGACGGCTTACCAAAGAATCACGGATATCTAGCCATTACTACAAGGTGCATACTATTGCACGCGAACCCAACAGCCTATCTGAAAGTGATTGAACCGTTGAGTATTCAACCAAGGTAGAAAGATTATATTCTGAACGCTAGTATATTATTGAGACGAGATTAGGCGGATATAATATATTTATATTGATAAGTGATCTAATTGCGCGATCTGAGTTAGTTAAAACTGCGTACTTTGGTTTATTCTCACTTAATATAAGTTTGTTCGATATCTAAGTAATTTAAGTTAAATTCTTAATAAAAGTCATATTAAGAATTATAGAATGTCTCATATCATTCCGAGAATCCCACACCTCTAACTTACGTTGAAACCCCACGACATAGCTATCGAACGATGGCTATGTCGCAATCCTACAGAACTTGTATGCCTCACTGCCCGATCGTATCGCATCGTGTATTCGCGCTATAGAGGGGGTTCAACAGGGTATTAAATCCTCCGTTCTTTTGCCTTTTTCTCCGAAATAAACGGCCCTTTTTTCTTTGATTTTCTAATGATTTACTTATATCAAAGTAGTCACATTATGTATGTAAAATTTCGTTTCATTTTGACGGCACCTTCTTGGTGTGCTAATTTTTTTTTGTCAATGAGTGTATATACATGTATATTCATATGCATATATTGATTTTCTACAAATATTTAAATTTATTATGGGTTTTCATCGATGTTTGTGTGTGTGTGTGAATAGATTTTTTATTTTCATTCACATTTTCTTGAGAAACTTAAGAATTCAGCCACTGAAACATTTCAAATGTATTAACCGAGGCTCATGGAGATTAAACTTACGTCTCGTACACGAGTGTTTGAATGGCATAAGCGGTTTTTAGGGGAAATGGACAGTGTTGAAGATACTGAAAGTGCTGGGAGCTCAAAGTTAGCGATTACAGACCAAAGCATTGGCAAAGTTCGTGATGTGATCCAGGGTGACCGAAGATAAAGTGTTCGTGCAGTAGCGTTGGGTAACTGGGACAGGGAAGTTGTTCTACGTACTTTAATTGATAATTTACACACAAGGAAGATTTGTGCAAAGGTTGTTCCAAAAGTTTTGAACGCATTGCGAACGAGTCAAATTTGTTGGAATCTGTTGTAACATGTGATGAGACATAGAATTTTACCTAAAACCCAGAAAGTAAGCACCAGTCGATGCAGTGGAAGTCTTTAGGATCCCCAAGACCCAAAAAGGCCCACATGTCAAAATTCAAGGCAATGTTAATTGTCTTTTTGACATTAATGGAATTGTAATGATTGAGTGGATTCCCAGTGGTCATATTGTTATTCAACACTACTACATTGAAGTACTAAAAAGACTTCGTGAAAAAATTAGGAAAACAAGACCACAGTTGTGGATTGATGGATGGCTATAGCACCAAGACCATACACCCGCTCTCACGACCCTATCTGTCAAGCAGTTTCTGACCAGCAAAAACATTACTGTGATGGAGCTCACTCCTTATTCACCAGATTTGGGTCCATGTGATTTTTTAAAAAATTTCCTACAGTTAAATCTTATTTAAGAGGAACCCATTTTATTTCAGTTGAAGAGGTTCAGAAAATCCGAAGAATCTGGTGAAGGGTCTTCCAAAAAGCGTCGTTCCAGAACTGTTACCAGCAATGGCAGCACCGAATGCAGAAGCGGGTGAATGCTGAAGGACTACTTTGAAAGTGATAATGTCATGGAGAACTGATTCTGTAAATACAATGATTTATTGGAATAATCTCGTTTTTTTGTGTAACACCACGTGTGTGTATATATATATTGAATTGAAGTAGTGTTGGCCGGTGAATGTAGCTGTGTAATATTTGATTTAGTAATGACGTCTTTACAGAATAGCTTTACCTCCTTTATTATGGGCACACATCAGCAGATTAAAGCACAATTACGTTACATTTTCACATTGATTAAACAGCGGCATTTTGGAAGACACAACACAAAGACAAAGAAAGCTGCAAATATTCACATTCTTACATGATGGCGGCAAGCAAAGAAAGAGAACGATTACATCAGATTTTTGTTTATATACCAGCAGTGCAAGCGCGTGACTATTACGTAACAGTAGTTCTGATTGGCTAGAATGCGTGGGATAGGGATTTCGGTATAGCCGATTACGATTAAGATTACAAAGTTTATTTTTAAACCTAAGAATTAAAGATTATTTATAGATCATTAAAAAGAGTTAATTAAAAGTATGTGTTAGAGGGAATTATTACACACACATATATATATATATATATATATATATATATATATATATATATATATATATCATTCCACCTGGCCAGTTGCTCTCTTGTCGAACATGCTTGGGCCCTTACCAGAAGTGCGTTACACCGGGCATCATAGACGCATACCATTGAAGAATAGAGATCTACATTGGATACAACAAAATGCCATTAATGGCCTTACTGATAGTACCCGTTTAGTGGCAGCCACCATTGAATACGTAATTCTCCACTGCATATTGTTTGTTACTTTAATCACTGGCATATGAGTGTTACCTCTAGACAGCGGGCGCACACAAGGGGGGAAGGTCCATGCGTCCGAACCCCACCCCCATAGAGAATTTATTTTCATCTGGCTATGCGCATTCAATTACTCAATTACGTTTCAATATCATACATACATCCATATCTATGATCCGAGTCCTCCCGAGTATCTATATTGAGTTAATGGCCTATCTATCATATTTCGTACATTTTTTGACACGAATTTATTTTCTAAATACATTTTGTAAAATTAATATTTTACATTTTAAAACAAAAAAAAAAATTGAATTGAAAACTTTTAATAATTATTTATTAACTTTGCAATTACATGAGCGAAATTGACGACGGATCTCATAATTGTGAACCTCAGTCAAGTTATAAGTACGACACGCTAACATGAGGATTTTGAGCCACCACAAATTTTATGTGCATCGACCCTTTTATATGGCAGGTGTTTTTGGAACTCGACAGAAACAAAGCTGGAAAGGAGTTCGTAACCATAATCACTTGGCTACTCAAAACTTTTGCCATAAAAACTATTGAAAATTTCATAAAATTCAGCAAAAACAAATTCATTTTGAAGTGCCATGAGAGAGAGAGAGAGAACTCTTCTAACAATTCTAAAATAATTTTAAATTCCATACTATAAAATATGTGCAGTTTATATTGGTATGGCTTATAATGCATATAAAACCAATGAAATAAGACTTACTTCATAAAATAACAGAAAATGTTGTCCTAATGAACCACAACCAGCAACTAGTATTCTATTAAATAAAAATATTGTAAAAGTGTTGAAATTAAAATAAATTAAAAATACATGACACACATTAAAAAACCAAATTATCATTCTAAAGTAAATATAAAATACCCCTAAATAAAATTGTTGATTGACTTTAGTTTACATTCTTAGCTTTTTCGTTTCAGATATGGTTACGTTGTTCTACATTCATTGATAGTTTATCAAAAACATCTAAACACACACATAACAAAAGCCTTTACAATCAATAAAAAATATTTGTTTAAACTAACATTATACATCAAAACTTAGTAAACTGATTACAAATAATCAAGGCAACAAATATTTCATTTAAATAAGCCAATTAGTTAAGACAATTATAATATGTGAATCAAAGAGTCTCCTCCAAACAGGTTTAGAAAGTGCCATTTTTAGTTTTTATATTTTCAAAGTAACAAAAAATGTATTATAAGTGGAATTCTCATATAATTTCATCGCTAGGGTATTCTAGGCAGCACCAAGTAACATCTTGATGAATATATCAAAATTTTTTTGAGAACTATATTAAAAATAAATATTTTTTGAAAAAAACAGATATTTTTAAAACTAATTCTTAAATTTGTTTTGTTTAAATAAACTTTTAAGATTTAAAATATACAAAAAATAGCATATATTCGAGGGAACTAATCTGTAGACAAAAACATTTATTACTGTTTGTCATTTCCATTTAACTTATTCCTTTTTTGAGATAAAAATAAAAAGTCTAGCTGGATTTTAACGGATTTAACTGTTGAAGTAGTACTAAACAATGTACACAATGGTACTGTTCCCATTTATGATACTAGTTAAACATCTTTAAATGCTTATGTGTATCATTTAAAAACAGACCCACAAAAATTGTGATGTACTCAAATTTATTTTTCTGTTTAACCAAACCAATTAATACACCTACACAAAGTAAGATGTTTTCTGGATTTATTTAAAATAAAAGAATACTCTATTTTAAGCATCAATTTTCTTAGATTCACGATATCTTACTTGATTTAAATTTCCAAAACTGGTTTCTATATTAATTTCAATGTTTTTATTACCATTAAGATTCAAAATTAGGAATAACATGTTTCTGGTTTTCATTATTATCAATAGCATCTTTCATGAATTTTCCAAAGAAACATTTTGATGCTACTAATAAATTTGTGGCTGAGGAGGTGGTGAGCCCCACTGGGACTCTTATGTTTTGCGAGTTATCCTCCATTAAGAAGATTGATGTAAATCAACTTGAAAGAACTCCTCCTAGTCATTCATGGTACTTCAGCCGAAAGCCAGGAGGTTCATTCAAGCTTATGTCTTGAAAATATCAGATTATCTTCTTGCACTTTATGAGCAGCCATATAAAAACACTTATTTTTCAGAAGATCTTTCCAGAGTGCTACTGGTGTTATTCCAATCTGGTCTCCCCTGCCTATATCAACTTATTTGGGTTTTACAACAGACGAGGTCCTTCTGGATCCTCTTCTGTTTTTAGACTTTTTAGATTTTTGGATTCATGGAGATTGTCTAGCATTGCTGGACAATCTGGGATTAGTAACAACAAAAAACAATTTACTAACAAATTGCCAATTGAATTTTAATTTACTGTAAAAAAGATCAAAAGAAAAATTCTCATATTTTTTTTTAAAAAAATGTTTTAATAACTTAAGCAAAGAAATAGACTGCATATGTAATGTAAATTTCACTTATGTAAATTGTGGTAGTATTGCAATACTTGAGTAATTTCTAAATAGCTGAAAATATCTACAAATACACATAAATGTATTTTAAGAAGGCATTTTTTAGAGAGCTTTCATACTACAGAACCATTTTAATATTTACTCATCTGCAGTTAAAAATTCTATTTATGTAATTTCAGAAGTAATGAATAGTTGATTCTAATACCAAAAGAACAAGTCTTAACAAAACAAATTATAAAATATAGCTAAACTCAGTGGCACAACAGCAAGCACATGAGGGCCAAGGTCTACTGTGCCCATCTCGGTTTTCATGACATTGGGCAATGAGGTGCATGAGCAGATGTTTCAGATAGGTGGTCAGTCTGACGCGAAACCCCCAGTGTTTAGTTCCCAAGCACACTTAATAAATTTAACATGAAGATGAATTCTTGTTGTAACTATTTCTACATCAAATTTTTAAAAAAATTATTCATTAAATTTAAATCGAAATAAACATTTTTTTTTTCTAATTTTATAAGCGTTTCATTGATTAAAAATGTTTGAAAAAGTGATAAATTATTTTTTGATTTTTAGAGCATCTTCATCTCACATTCAAGATGCACTATTACAAAAGTAAGGAAATTTATTTGGCTACTCTTGATCGAAACTTGATAGCTAGATTATGGCTAAAAAAGCAACAAACAGTAAAATTGGCATAATTCGAGAAGAAAGGTTACATTGACAAAATGTGTATATGTAGCTTTCAGTGAAATGCGAACACAGTTTCATTTCAGCAGTTGCTATTTTTTTGCTTGGTGTAAATTTTTCATTTTTTTTCCTTCAAATTTCTGAAAATGTGTCGTCAATTGCATTTGAGTGAAAACATACAATGGTGTGCAATCCTACGTATCCAATCTGGGGAACTACCGTCGGAGACTGCCAGTCTTAAATGTTAATCTCATTCAATTTTCAGTTGTTGGTGAAATCGCTATTAAAATGAACATACAGTGTCACGAAGCCCTGGTAATAGATGTCATAGGGTTACAAGTGCCCACGAGAAACATTATCTGTATCTGCAAGCTCTGCGTTATCGAACGGATTCAATCTGTAAACTTTCTTCGAGCGTTGTGAGGTCACCAGGAATTGAGATATCTTGACAAACTGTTTGTAAATGGCTGCAAAGAAGTCATATGTATTCGAGACGACCATCAGTTTAAGTGTCATCGACGTCAAAAGATCTCGGTTACAATGGGCTTTGAATCACATCCATTAGGAGACACAGCAATGGCCCAATGTATTGTTCACCGATGAATCTCGATTTTGAATAAGCAACGATTCCCGACATATACACATCTAGAGAATCTCAGGAACTCGATCTTAAGCTCACAATATCACTGAAAGACACAGCTATAGTTGTGTTGTAGACATGGTTTGGGCAGAGATATCAATCGGTGGTCCTACTGATCTCCGCGTCTTTCGTCCCGGTCGTCCATATCAGCAGCCATGAGCCAGATAATATGTTTAAGAATGATAACGCAAAAGTACATAGAGTTCGCGTTGTCATCCAAAACGTGGAACGTGTAACACTGCTTCGAATAGAATGGTCAACGTGTTCGCCCGTCTTGACCCAATAGAGCATGCCAGGGACATACTTGAAAGACGTCTTTCTGTCCACACAATCCTCCCCGAAACCTTAATGACTTAACATGTTTTCTTCCCGCAAAGTGTGATTGACGATCTACTTGCAGGTATGAATCTTCGTTGTTGAGCCTGAATCTCTGGTAGAGGTATGCACAAGCCCTACTAATAAATGTTTGCAACTGAACATTTTCTAGCCCAAGTAAGAAACATTATTCTTATTTGAAAACTAATTTGTCGTTTTCCTCTTATTTTTTGGGGGGAATTACTTTTTCTGTTCAACAAATCGATAAAACTTTCCTTGCATTTCAACAAGTTGTTCACATTTTACTACCCTTTTTCTGTCTGTAGCTTATTTTTTAAGACAGAGAGCATTTTGGTAAGCAAATTATTTCTTAGAAGCAATAATCTAAAGGGATTTTGGATGTGCATATGTTTACCCCGTCTATATACAAAATTTGGATTTTTTTATACATAAGTCAGAAAATAAAAATTATTAAACATAAAATTTGAAATGAATGTCATATAGGAAAAAACAAACAAAAAATCATATGAAATTTTAGATAAGAAGGTAATAGATAATAAATCGAGTTAGTTGAGCTACATATTCTCATTCAGAATGAATCCTCATTTTAGTCAGAAAATAAACATTATTAACCATAAAATTTGAAATGTGAATATTATACAAGAGAAAACAAACAAAAAGTCATATAAAATTTTAGGTAAGGAGGTAATAGGTAATATATCGAGTTAGTTGAGCTACATATTCTCACATTCAGAATGAATCCTCATTTTTAATGATTGAAATTAGTTTTGTTTTTCTACTGTGTGCATAAATTAAATGTAGGAATTCTTATTTTTAATATTCGAAAATGGTTTTACTTTTTTACTGCATAAATTATAAATCAATGTACATTACACAAATTTATTTTTTATCACCATGTATGAGAATATCAAGTTTTAAGAACTATATTATTTTACAGCTAAAAAACGTTTCTTACATTAGCATTGGTAGCATGTAATCAGGATGTACAAGAAATATGAATCATACACAGTTATAAAGAATTATGAAATATAAGGGAAATAATTAGACTTCGTTTAACAGGATTGATGGAATATACTTATATCTTTTCTTGAACATTTATGTATGATATTGATTTTAAGTATGATCACATATTATTACAAAATACCAATATACCTGCCCAAAGAGCTGAACTTCAGATTTTGGCAGCTGACAGTAGATTCCAGAGACAAAGAAAGCTGTTCAGGGATTTCAAAGGGTTCGCCTTCGTTTCGAAGCCACTTAACATCTGCTTTTTTATTCTCTAAGATACTTCAATTAAAAAAAATATGCAAAAAAGTAAACTAAGATACAACAGAAATGTTGAGACACATTTTCACTTTAAAGAAGACATTTGAATAGTATCAAATGAGTATGATTAAATATACAGCATGTATTAAATAGCGATAAAATAAAACTACACACAGTAAACAAAATTCTTAAGTGTGTGGAATTAATTTACTTTTGAAAAGAAAAAAAAAATCTAACTACTGATCAGGTAAGATTCCGTAGTTTCTTAGGGCTATTAATAATTTAAAATTTGCTATCCACAAAGGGAAAACACAATTTAGTTGATTTTTGACTGCACAGTTAGTTGAAAAATAATATGTGAATCCATTACTAATCATTTTGTACCTCTGTGAAAAAATATAACCATACTATTAAATACTTTTCTGGCTTCTTTACCTAAAGCCAAGCTCATTTACAGCCCCTCGGGGAGGGGGGTGCAGGATTCTAGCAGGCCCAAAGTCTGATGTTATAGTTTTGCAATATCCGGCTTGGGGGGGGGGGGTTCAAATATTCTACGTTACACCATTAGCCATTTAAATAGTGCTCTAAAAGATTTAAATTTCGAATTTTCACTACATATATATGGGGCTATAAACAGCTACACACCCAAACCAATTGAGTTAGCAAAGGATACAAACAAAACTTGCCCTGAAATTTAATACTCCATCATGAACTTGAGAATTTTGATATTTAATAGTCTTAGAATAACAGAATTAAACACACTATGTGTTTAGCATTCTAATTTAAATATTCTAATGAAATTAGAAAATTTCATATACATAAAGAAAAAAGTGCATGAACAAGTATTTTCACTAGCAATACATGTAATTTTTTTATGAAATTGTCAAACATTTGAATTAAATTAATTTTATTAACTCAAGAAAAATGTTATATTAATGCAATTTTTAAATTAAATGCAACACTTTGCAAATAATTTACCTATGAGTATCATCTAGGTTAAGGTGAGTAGATTCATTACAGATTCCTGAACCTTCAACTCTGGTAGGTTTACCAGTTTCCTAAAAATATATCATAATACAAATATCTAAATAGAATTTTAGACAGCTAATTTATACATAACTGCGAAAAGCTTTCACTAAAAATTAGATATAAGATATGAAAGGGAAAAAACTATATCATTGCATATAACCCCATGATTGCTCTAAAAGATGTCGCAATCATAATAGTTAAATGATAATTAATTAAAACAATTATAATTTACTGACAAGCAAAAAAGAAGCATGGGAAAATATTAAAAATATATTTGGAATTTAATAAGAAATTTGACCTCTTGCAATGGCAACATAGAACGGAGAGCTGGTTCCATTGATAACATGTTGCATTGTTCGAAAGATATGTAAAGAGAAGCAGGTAGAAGAGTTCTGGACTTTGTTGACCACCATAAGAATACCTAAATGGAAAGCAAAAATTGACAGACTTCAATAATAAAACAATGAGCCTCCTGATATGTGTTTATATATTGCAAAATAAAAGTCCGCATTCATTAGGAACAATATATATTTGCAGTTTAATAAGCCCTAAATCAAAACAAGTTAATTGTAAAAATCATTTGAAATACATGTCGATTAATAGTTTATATTAACATCACACTTCAAAACCAGAGTTATTCGCAGTTTTAGGTAAAACCCTCTTAGCATTACAAAATAAGACCTAATAATGGAAGATTCTCTTTCACAAACTGAAAACTATGCCAAATTATTATCATATTTTGAATTGACTTGTATACAGAAAGCATATTTTCGTACACTGTTCATTTTTGTTTACTTTTTTTTTCACTGAAGTCAATGCACATTCCATATTTTGTTTCATATTTCAACATCCTCAATCCTTTGAAAAAATATGTTTTAAAAAACATGTGTAAAGTATAAAATAATGTAAGAAGCTATGGATTATAAATTTTTCCTATGACATAGTACTAAATCAGAGGTCGCCAAAGTGGTAGTCAGCGGACCACTAGTGGTCCGCGAGAAAATTTCGCTGGTCCCCAGAAAAAAGTGGAATATACTTACTCATCACGTTATGTTTTAACATGCAGCAAGTAGAAACCCTTGAAATCACTTACAGAATCTTTTGCCTCGTTATTACACAAAGAATGAAGATACCAGACCTAGGAATATGTGGATAATAGATCCGTTTACAGTGAAAATTCAGGATAATAATTTAAGGATGCCTCTAAAAGGAAGCCTCATCGATCTATCGTCCGATGAAACTCTCAAATTTAAATTTCATTCATGCTTATCAAGATCTCAGTTTTGACTTTCCATAAAAAGTGAGTGCCCTTTTCTTAGTAAACAAGCGATGAAAATTCTGATTCAATTCTCCACAACTTATTTATGTGAACAAGCCTTTTCATCTGTCACAGCCATCAAAAAAAAGGTACCGATCTCAACTTGAAATAAGTGCAGTTCTCCGTCTTGCAGTAACAACATTGGATCCAAATATCCATAATCTTATTTTAAATAAGCAGAAGCATCCATCATACTAGGAATGTATAATGCTAAAAGTGTTTGATATACTTAAATCATTTTTTAATAATTTTTTTTTTTACATTTTTTGTTTATTTTATTATGGTTTATTAATAAAGCTTTCATAATTTGTTTCCATAATTTGTTAAGAACCATCTTCTGTAGCTCTAGTAGTTTTGCCACCCCGGACAAAAATGGAAAGTGCCACCCCTCTCTCTAAAGCAAAAAAAATATAATAAAGATAAATTGCGCATAGATACACAACTACAAAATAATTTTTACGAACGAAAAGGGAGCATAACAGTTATATGTATTATTTTAAGTCTTAAAAAATACAAAAAAATTCGAAATTAAGAAATAATTATCTGTTATTATTTGAAACGAGTAAAATGTAAGAGAAGGAATTACCCATTTCAGAAGGTCAATTTCTTCGAAAAAGGGTCTACTGATGGTGGGGATCACAAGCGTTTATTTTAACATAGGTACTAAACTCGAGACTAAAATAAAACATCTCACATGAGCTTCTCTACCAACAGAAAATTCTAATTACCCCTGTCCCCTTTGAAACCGGACATCGTACGGGTAAAAAGAATGTCCGTTGTGACCCTATTGAAGGCTGAGGAGAAGGTTACTAGTGAAAGATGTGTAAACATATCAAATTTAATGTGATTTAACATGTACTTCCGCCTCTAACTCTTCAAGTTTCAACAGAAACTGACATTGAACGCAGTGCCGGTTTAAGCTCATTTCGGGTCCTGAGAGCAGAAAATGCACAGGCCCATTTCCCACTGGCGGATCGAATCTAGCTTATCCGGGCCCCTGGCGCCCGCCCCAAGCACTCAATGGATAAAATGACACTAATTAAACGTACATACAAAATAAGGAAATAAAATACTTAAATAAAATACCAAATTCTCACCCAATAATATTTCAGGAAATATATAAAATTTTTTGTAAAAAAAATATTTCTCAGGTTCGATCCGAATGCCGCCCTTAAAATTTGCCTCCCCGGGCAAGGGTCCGGTTTGTCCGGCCCTAGAGCCGCCCCTGTCTGTAGTATGCCATATGATTTTACCCAAAAAACCAGTAGGAAGGGGGGGGGAAACTGAGCATACAATGTAATGGAATTAAAGGTATTATAATGGTGAGAAAATTAAGGAAAAGTGGCTACATAGTGTTCAATTAAGGAAAAAGCCAAAAGTTCAAACAACAAATTTACTAATAAAACCTTAAAAATCCAACTTTGTAAAATACAAGAATGCTCTAGGGACCTGGCGTTGCGAAATGCCGTGAAAATGTTGGTGCAAGCTTTTATAACAGAAAAAGATGGTGTTGCCATTTTCCCAATTTTTTGGAATTTTACTTTAGATGGGATTTGTTTTAAATCATTCATTAAATTTTAAAAGTAAAAATAAATGTTAGGTGAAGTTTCTTAGCATGGATTACTTAACTCCAAAGAATTAAAAAAAAAAAAAAAAAATTATTGACACATTTTTTAAACATATGCATTTTCACTCAGCAATTGCAATATAAGTTCAGAATGAAACATTTGAAATTTCTATGAAAATGGAAATTAGTAAGGCGACTTTCTGTCTTGCGCATCGTAACTAATAATGACAAAAAGCCCTTAGTAACTGACTTGAGAGGGAATTCCTTCTATGTCTGTAAGCCAGTGGCGCACACAAGGGGGGGGGGGGCCGGGGGGCCCGCCCCCCCCAAAGCCCTTGATATTTTTTTCCGATTGATTATAATTCTAAGTATATAGTGCGTAAAATTTAATTATTTGTTATTAATGATTAATTTTATTAATTAATGCTAATTATTTATTCAATAATTAGTTTTTTACTGTGTTTTGTTCCCGAAAATCGACAAAATCAAAGGGAGCATGATACAAGAATGGTAAACTTTCGACCCCGGGCCCCCCCTCCCCCCTTGAAAAATTCCTGTGTGCGCTACTGCTGTAAGCAAACACAATTTGACGGTTCAGATCATTTATCATCAGATCAAAGCCAAGTTTAACTGCTTGAAGCTGATTTTTCATATTATTCACAAATTATTTATTTTATTTTAGGACTAATTTATTTATTACTGCTTGAATTCAGGACGATTCCCCAGAAAGCCGCAATATCCTCACCTTTTTAACTCTTACTTATGATTCCTAATACACTGGTGTGCAAAACTTAAGCAACAGGTGGGTTTATTGCCATAACTTCACGAAAAATCATCTGAGGAACATGAAATTCTGAAATGAGGGAGAGCATTATGTACGTAAGGGATGACGAAAGCATCGGCTCTGAAAAAGGAATACAACGCATACGGTATGGAATCAAACAAAAACAAGCTTTATTGAACGCATAGTATCGTGACTCATGATTGTCTATCCAACAGGAAGAACAACAAGCAGATGTTCCTTAATATGGTATATGCCCTTCCCTTACTACAATGGTTGCTCCGCACCGTCTCCGCATACTCACAACCAGTTGGTGCAACATTTCTTGAGGTAGGAGTGCCCATTCCTCAATCAACATCTGTTTGAGTTGTTGGTTGTTCTCCGGATGATGTAAGCGTGTGGCAATACGTCTCCCCAAAGCATCCCACACATGTTCGATGGGATTTAAATCTGGGGAGCACGCTGGCCAATCCATTCGAGTGATATCTTCACTTTCCAGCAGCTCCTAAACAGCAAGAGTGCGATGTGGCCCTGCATTGTCATCCATAAAAATGAAGTCTGGGCCAATGGCACCTCGGAAAAGACGCACATGGGGAAGAAGTACCTCCTCACAATAGCGATCCCCGGTTACAGACCCTCTGTCGAAAATGTGAAGCTCAGTTCGCCCGTTCAGCATAATGCCTCCCCAGACAAGAACTCCAGGACCACCGTAACGGTGTCTTTCCTTGATGTTACTGAGGTAAAACCGGGTCCCGATCTCTCTCCAAATCAAAACGCGTTGAGAGTCCCTTCTGGTACTGAACCAACTCTCATCCGTAAAGAGGACACGACTCCATTGATCAGTTGTCCAGT
>BMAV01015223.1:216462-231611 GCA_019973955.1 Trichonephila inaurata madagascariensis
GCAGATGTTCCTTAATATGGTATATGCCCTTCCCTTACTACAATGGTTGCTCCGCACCGTCTCCGCATACTCACAACCAGTTGGTGCAACATTTCTTGAGGTAGGAGTGCCCATTCCTCAATCAACATCTGTTTGAGTTGTTGGTTGTTCTCCGGATGATGTAAGCGTGTGGCAATACGTCTCCCCAAAGCATCCCACACATGTTCGATGGGATTTAAATCTGGGGAGCACGCTGGCCAATCCATTCGAGTGATATCTTCACTTTCCAGCAGCTCCTCAACAGCAAGAGTGCGATGTGGCCGTGCATTGTCATCCATAAAAATGAAGTCTGGGCCAATGGCACCTCGGAAAAGACGCACATGGGGAAGAAGTACCTCCTCACAATAGCGATCCCCGGTTACAGACCCTCTGTCGAAAATGTGAAGCTCAGTTCGCCCGTTCAGCATAATGCCTCCCCAGACAAGAACTCCAGGACCACCGTAACGGTGTCTTTCCTTGATGTTACTGAGGTAAAACCGGGTCCCGATCTCTCTCCAAATCAAAACGCGTTGAGAGTCCCTTCTGGTACTGAACCAACTCTCATCCGTAAAGAGGACACGACTCCATTGATCAGTTGTCCAGTTTTTGTGCTCTCTGGCCCACTGTAAACGGTGGCTTCGGTGGTCAACTTTCAACGGGAGGCAGCGTTCAGGACGGCGGGCGAACAGTCCCCCTTTGTGAAGGCGTCTGGTCACAGTAAACCGCGACACTTGTCGACCCGTTGCTGTACCGAGTTTCTGAGCAATGGCGCTTGCTGACTGCTGTCGACCTCTTTTCGCCTGCAGGATGATATATCGGTCATCCCCTGCAGTTGTCGTCCTCGGGCGGCCACCACCAACCTTTCTAACAGCTGTACCTGTGGTTTGGAACGCTTTCCAAGCGCGTGAAACGACACTTTTGTTGATTCCGAACTCTGCAGCTACACTGGTGACAGTACGCCCCTCCTCCAGCTTTCCGATCATTCTTCCACGTGTGAAGTCGTCCAGGTGATTTCTTCTAGCCATATTTCACGAACTGACTCACTAGCACTTGCAGTGAATATGTTGAATTGCGTCTCCGTCCTTCATTTTATTCTACAGTTGAGCAGCGCACGCCAACATCACGCGTTTTGCGTACGCTCACATCGCTTCTGACGTTTTATTCCTGATATTTGCATACGCATGACGTTTCTACTGACTTACGTGTTCACTGTACTGATCTCCAGACCTCTTTTTCTGCAATTTCATGGCTATCTGCTAAATTGTTACATTGTTGCTTAAGTTTTGCACACCAGTGTAGTTTGATTTAGAGTAAGATTCAAAGAAAAACGTTTAATTTAAAAATGGGGCCACAAGTCGAAAAAGATTTGGTAGCATTGATTTATATCATAATTAAATATTACTATGATTACTTTTTTGTCTAAATGTACGCAATACATGTAAAAAAAAATTTTTTTTAAAAATTCACAAAAAGGGAAACTAAAATATCAATATTCACCTAACAAAGTTTGAGTTACTCTAAATAAACCGCACAGTCCTTTACTTTTTTTATAACATATATTTAATTATGACACAAAACAATATACTAACTAATAAATTATAGTTTTAAAAAACTAAAAAAAACCCACACTTTTATAGTTAATCGAACTAAAAAGTAAAAAATAATTTTTAATATAAGAATAAAATGATTTATGAGAAAAATAATATAATTATGGTAAAAGCGTGGGATGCTCGATATCAATTTTTATAATTTCTTGTTGTTGTTTCTTATGCCACCTGATCTCAACTACGTCAGATCCAGGCCCACGAAATTCATCACGGCAAGGGGTAGATGTACACTTGTCGTAGGCCGTAGCCTTGAGCATTATACAGGTGACAGCACGGTTTGACAGGAGAACACAGTTGGGGGGGGGGGCTCCCACCTTTCTCCTTTCAGCAACCTCACGACAGGACTTTGTGACGAGCTCACGCGTTTTTTCATTAATGTATCCTTTTGGATTCTTTGGGGCCAGAATAAATGGGAATTCTTTTCCAACCAACCCGAGAAGTGAAATGCGAATGAAAGATGCAAATTAGGAAGCTTTTAAAAAACAGAAGTTTAGAGTAAGCGGTGTGGATTCTGGGGAATGTTATGTTAGTGCGTGTGACAAGTGTGAAGAGTATTTCGCGAAGTTAAGTGACAGTCAAGATTGCACGCCAATGAACCGCAACTTCAGCTAGGATCAGATAGATTGATGCGTCGTTGGACATTAAAGGTAGGAGTGACCATTTAAATGTTCGGATCTAAGTGTACATTGGAACTGAGTTTAGGCGAGTTGTTTATTGATAGTGGTCCGGGTTACGTTATTTCGGTATTATATATTGTGTGTTTAGCCACCGTAGATTCTCTCACATATCATATTATTATCTAATCTGTTATTGGTATAAGTTAAGATCTTAATAAAGTAATATTAAGATTATGGCAGCTTCTAGTTCTTCATTTATTCCTACACCTCGAGCTCACGCTGATAATCTAGGAGAAAGTCATCCGAGGGGGGTGCCCTTACAATGGTGCCCAACGAAATTTAATTTATATAACCCCGAGGTAAGAGGAGCGAACGGGTTTAGTGTTTTGCCAGAAGTGTACTTTTCTGGGTCCAAGAACGTTACCGAGTTTTTGGAGGATATTGACAATCAAATACGACTACTTGAGATACCCAGTGATTTATCATGTGCTTATTTGAAAGGTCATCTCTTGGGGAGGGCTCAAGATTGGCATCAGATATTCGGGTCAACGTTAGTGCAGAATACAGCCACGGACTTTGCGCAGTTAAAGATGGCTTTGTCAAAAGACTTCCCTGCCATCCGTTATAAGAAAAATTTAGAAATAAGGTTTTATTCGACACAACAGAGAAGGGACCAGGAGCCGACAGATTTTATTTAAGATCTGTTGAAGCTGCACAAACAACTCGGACTGGGGATGTCCGCGGAAGCTTTAGTGGACCATATTTTTGTTAGATTCGAACCGCAAGTCCAAGATTATGTCGAGGGTCGAAATCCGCAAAACACGGTTCAACTATTGGAGGTATTGTCTAAGTTTGAGGAAAGATATTCATGCAAAACAATGCGGGGTTCGAGGAATAGTGATAATGTTGAAAGACGAGGTTGGAATGAGCGTAGGATGTCTAATGCTGATGATAGTCGGAGAAATTGGAGGAATTCGGAAGTTTTACGTAGACCGAGTAACGGCAGAAATGATTATAGGGGTAATTACGAGAATGGTCGTCAAGGAAATCAGTGGTTCGACAGCAGGAATAGATTTCAGAGGGATGATCGAAGATTTAAAGATAGAGGATACCAATTTAGAAATGGGGGTCAAAATGACGATTTTAGTCGAAGGGACAGCAGAAATAGAGGTTCGAGTAAGAATTTTAGTCGAGGCGATAGGAGGAAAAGGGGTCGATTAAATGTTTTGAGGGTTAGAGATAATCAAAATGATCAGACACAGTCGGCAAATGAGGTACCGCGATTAAACTTTCTGCGATATGCATGTCTCCAGTGGAACTCCCATATTTTCCTTTTCTGTTAAATGATACTTTTACGAAAGCGTTATGGAACAAAGGCGCAGAGAAGTCATTTATATCGGAGGAGATATACCGAAAATATTTTTTTAAAAGCAAGTAAATAAATCACGAGCTCAGGTGATCACGGCAAAGGGAGCTAAATGTCAGAATGCAGGAATTGTGGAATTGAATGTTCGAATTAGGGAGTTTGAGAAGCCTTGGATGTTTCACGTGTTGGCAGATTTAGAATACCCATGTATTCTCGGGGTGGATTTCATAAGTGGATCAAAGATTGTTTTGGACTTTGATCGAAAATCGTTGGCGAATCCCGATTCGCAAATTGATGCAGTGGTTAAAACGATTGAGGAAGGAAATGTGGAAATAGAGAGATCTTTATAAGACAGGGTTGGAAGAAAGCCAGAAACAGGAGTTCCGGGAATTATTTAATAGTTTTAAAGGATTATTTTCAGATAAACCGGGGCTCACACATGTTTTGTATCATGAAATTGACATGGGGGATATGCCACCAGTTGTTTCTCGGACGTAATGTTATAACAGGGTTAAACACAAATGATACTCAATTATCATGTAGAGAAAATGTTGAAAAAGGGAACCATAATTCCGATTCAATCCCCGTACACGTCACCAGTTTTGCTATGTAGAAAATATAATGGGTTACCGCCGGATAATCTGGAAGCGTATAGATTTGCTGTTGACAATCGGAAACATAATTCTATTACAAAGTATCCCCGTTATCCCTTACCGTTAATAAATGATTCAATAACGAACATTCCCCATACGAAGATTATGTCGTCTCTTGATTTCAAATCGGGGTACTTTTAACTGGGAGTAAATCCCAGTGATATGGTTAAGACCGCGTTTGTTACGAAGAATGACACCTACCAGTAGCGCAAACACCAGTCCTCCATAGTGGGGGGGGTCCAGGATCAAAAGTCTACCATTCTTGTATCATGCTCCTTTTGATTTTGTCGATTTTGGGGAACAAAAAACAGTAAAAACTAATTATTAAATAAATTATTAATTAATAAAATTAATCATTAAAACAAATATTTAATTAAATTTTACGTATTATACACTTAAAATTATAATCAATCGGGAAAAAAAACAAGGGCTTTGGGGGAGGGGGGGTCCGGACCCCTAGGACACCCCCCTTGTGTGCGCCACTGGCAAATACGCATTTCGGCGTATGCCATTTGGGTTGTCAGGGGCGGTTCCCAATTTTCAGAAGGCCATAGATCTTATTTTAAAACCGGTGACAGGGAAGTTTGTGAGTGTTTATATGGACGATGTAATAATATCGTCTCCATCATTCACTCATCATGTTGAACATCTAAGGGAAGTTTTTCGATTATTACAAGATGCAGGGTTAACTTTTAATAAAGAAAAGTGCAAATCTGGTTGTGATGAATTGAAATATTTAGGTTTGAATATTAGTAAGGAGGGAATTATAACGGACGAGTCAAAGGTTCGAGCTATAGTAGAATTGAAACCCCCAAGAAACTCTAAAAAGGTATCCAAATTTTTAGGTATGTTCCAGTGGTACGCGAAATTTATTAAAAATTATGCTGATCTAAGCGAACCCCTTTATAATCTTAAACGAAAACTCAAGAAATTTTGTTGGTCAATAGAGGCGCAAAAGGCATTCGACGCGGTCAAGGCGGCGATAACGAAAGCCCTAGTTTTAGAATTGCCGGATTTCAAAAAGCCTTTCGAGTTGTTTATACGAATGCCAGTTCAATAGGCGTAGGCGCGGTTCTAAATCAGGAGCAGAGACCAGTGGTGTTTGCCTTTCGCACGCTTAGTAATGCGGAGAGAAATTAACGGAAAGGGAGTTTAGCAGTAGTTTGGGCTCTTAATAAATTCAGAACGTATTTAGGTTCACTGCCGATTAAAGTTATCACACATCACGCTGCATTGATGCGTTTAACGCATGGTAAAAATTTGTCGAGTAGGATGATTAGGTGGGTTCTAAAATTAGCAGAATTTAATATAGAATGGGAACATCGTCCTGGAACTCAAAATGCAGTGGCTGACGTTTTATCGAGGAACCCGTCTAAAAGTATAATAGGAGAAAAAGTTAATTGTGCAATAATCAGGGATTTGGTACTTTCGTTGCGTGAACAGTTAATGGAAGAGCAAAGAAAGGACCCGGAATTAGGTCATATCTAGAGATATCTGGAAAGCCCAGAAGATAGATCGGTTAATGCGGAAATATGTGAGAATTGGTCAAGCGATTTCCGTTTAATTGAGGGCTTGTTGTTTTATGAGAAATACGCAACGTCGCTAGGTGAAATGCGAGTATACATTCCAAAGTCTTTAAGAAATGGAATAATGTGAGAATTTCACGACAAACCCATAGCAGGTAACCCATAGCACCATAAAATAAGGGACGTTTGTTATTTCCCGTAAATGAGAAAATTTATTGAACAATATGTTTCTACATGCCATATGTGCCAGGTTAATAACTATAAAAACGCGTTACCAGCTGTTCGCTTAATTCCGATGATATCAAATTATCCAAATGAGATAGTTACGTTAGATTTGTTACGTCCATACCCTGCGTCGCGAGTGAGACGTAACTGATATATTTTAGTAATTACAATTACGGATCATTTCAGCAAGTAGGCTGAAATCATACCCCTTAAAAAGGCCTCGGCTCGAGTAATAGCGGATACTTTTTTTAATAATTATACATCGTGTTTTGGAACTCCAGTAAAATTAGTAAGTGATAACGGTCCCCAATTTATATCCGATATTTTTGAACATTTGAGTGATAGATTAGGCATAACGCATGTGAAGACTGTTGTATATAGACCTCAGGCAAATAGAGCCGAACGCGTGAATCGCGATTTTGTGCAAATGATTGCAAATTATGTGAATGATCAACACGATACATGGGACCAGTTCTTACGTGAGTTCGCTTATGCTATTCGTACGGCAGTGAATGAAACGACGGGAAAAACCCTTGCAGAATTATTTTTAGGTCGAAAGTTGATTACCCCATTTCAGAAATTAGTGATGGAATCGGATGGAACTGAGTTTGCAGCAGGGGATATTGAGAGATTGTTTGATGAAGCTAGACGAAACACAAATGCTAAGCATGAGAAGTGGGCTAAATATTAGAATAGACGGAGGCGTGATGTTCAGATTAAGGTGAACATCATGCTTGGGTCCTGGTGAAAACGCATCCTTTAAGTTCGGCTGCACAAAAAGTGGTTGCTAAGTTTAAACCAAAATTTGAAGGCCCTTATAGAGTATTAGAGGTAAAACAGAATAATTTAGTGGCTTGGAGATCAGGAAAAAGAATAACAGTCAATGTAGATCAAGTGAGAATATATCATCATAGGAAAAGTGACGACATGGAGATAAGAACCGGTAGTTCAGAAAGCAATAGTTCACCCTATAAATCAAGTAATTTTGAAAGCGTGCAACGGAGATCAAATGAGTCACAGTATGATAGGAAGAAGGGGCCAGGTGTAAAGCGTGAGTTAGAGGAAAAAGGGATAAGTTTTAAGAAAGATCAGGGTGAGAGGCACAAAGGTACGACCGATAAGTGCGGACCACTTATCAGATCAGCACCAAGCTCATGGACAACATCAATTAACAGACATAAAAGAGGAGAAATGAAACTTGCGTATAAAAGATCACTAAACTCGGTATCTGGAGGACCGGAGAGAAAACTGAGGAAGGGGGGCAAAAACATTAGGGTGAAAAAAGACAGTTAACTTTGTCCAGTCATAATGAATTGCAATATTCTAGAAAGAAAGTCCGAACAGAGGAAACAGTAATGCCAAGTACCAGCGGCTACAACTTGCGACCAAGAAGAGGGGCAAAGGTGGAGTGCCGACCAATCAATGAGAAGAGGACACAACAAGGAGAACATCAGTACAGCCCTTACATCGAAGAGCACGCAAGGTCAAGCAGCAGGAATACCAGAAGCAGAAGTGGTCAACAACAGAATTGCCAGGAGAGGAAAGGAGGAGCGAACAGCAACAGATCCATCTCCCTGGAGGTCCTAGTAGGAGAAGTCAACTACAAGTCATAAAAATCAGGTTGTATCGTTTCATTATATATTCTTTCGAACAAGTTGTGACGGGCTCACGCGTCTTTTCTGTAACATAACCTGTGGGTCCTTTGACGGCCAAGATTAATGGCAAATCTTTTCCAACCCAAATCCAAGAAGTGAAATGCAGTGTAAATGCAAATAAGATAGTCTTTAAAAGAACAGAAGTTTTAGTAAGCGGGATGGCAATTTAGAGAAGGTTCTGTTTGGAAAAGATAGAAGTGTAATTTGACGGCCTACCAAAGAATCACGGATTCCTAGCCATTACTACAAGGTGCATACTATTGCACGCGTGCCTAACTGTCTCTCTGAAGTTGATTGAGCCGTTCCGTGATTCAAGGTAGGAAGATTATTTAATATTAGAATTCGTAGTATTACTAGAATTGAAAGTAGGCGGATAATATAATTATTTAGATAAGTGATCCAATTGCGCGATCCGGTTTAGCTAAAATACGTGTTTTGGTTTATTCTCTCTTAATATAAGTTTGTTCAATATATTAGAAATTTAAGTTAAACTCTTAATAAAGTCATATTAAGAATTCTAAAATGTCGATTCATTTCGAGAACCCCACACCTCTAATTCACGCAGACCACCAAAGATATCGTCGACAAAGATCGACCATATCACAGTGGCGCCCGAACCGATTTAATTTATATGACTCTGGGTTAGGAAATTCAAGCAGGTTTGGTATTTTACCAGAAATGTGCTTTTCCGGGTCCGAGAACGTGACGGAATTTCTTGAGGCCATAGACAATCAAATAAAATTACTAGAAATACCTAGTGATTTAGCATGTGCTTATTTGAAAGGTCATCTCCGGGGAAGGGCCCAAGATTGGTATCAGATATTCGGATCAGTGTTAGTTCAGGATACCGCCACGGATTTCCCGCAGCTAAAAGCAGAATTAGCGAAAGCATTCCCCGCCATAAAAAATAAAAAAGATTTAGAAGCGAGGTTTTACGCTTCATCGCAGGGAAGAAATCAGGAACCGACGGATTTTGTTTACGATTTGTTAAAAATCCACAAGGGTGCAGGCGGACTTGGTAGATCACATTTTTGTTAGACTCGAACCACAAGTCCAGGACTATGTGGAGGTCCGAAGTCCACAGAACACGGTACAACTTTTAGAAATCTTAGCTAAATTTGAAGAGAGGTATTCTTACAAATTAAAACGGGGTTCGTAGAATAGTGATAATGTGGAAAGACGGAGTCAAAACGCGCATAGGATGTCTAATTTTGATGATAATCGTAGAAACTGGAGAAATTCTGAAGTTGGGCGTAGACCAAATAATGGCAGAAATTATTCTAAAGGTAATTATGAGAATGGCCGTCAAAGTAATAAGTGGTTTGAGAGTAGGAATAGATTTCAGAACGATGATCGGAGATTCAAAGAAAGGTGATACCAATTTCGAAAAGAAGATCGAAATGATAATTTTAATAGAGGGGACCGCAGAAATAGGGGTTCGAGTGAGAATTTCAGTCGAGGCGATAGGATGCAAAGGGGACGATTGAATGTTTTGAAAGTTAATGAAGTTCAAAATAATCAAAAGAAATCGGCAGTGGATATACCAATTAAACTTTCTCCGATATGTATATCACCCGTGGAACTTCCCTATGTTCCTATTTTATTAAATAACACATTTTTGAAAGCGCTATGGGACACCGGAGCGGAGAAATCATTTAGATCGGAGGAGATGTATAAAAAATATTTTTTTTTATGAACAAGTAAAAAAATCGCGAGCTCAGGTGATTACAACACAAGGAGCGAAATGTCAAAATATAGGAATTGTAGAATTGAATATTCGAATTAGAGAATTTGAAAAACTTTGGTTGTTTCATGTAATGACGGATTTGGAATACCCATGTATTCTTGGAGTTGATTTCATAAGTGGATCAAAGATTGTTTTAGACTTTGATCGAAAATCGTTGAAGATTCCCGATTCGCAGATAGAAAGGGTGGTTGAAACAGTTGAAGATCAAAATGTTGAAATAGATCTGTCTAAGACAAAGTTGGAGAATAAGCAAAAACAGGAATTATAAAATTTGTTTAGTAGTTTTAAGGGATTGTTCTCAGACAAACCAGGTCTTACTCATGCTTTATACCATGAAATTGATACGAGAGATAGTCCACCAGTAGTTTACAGGCCCTACAGATATGATCAGCAAAAGCTAGCGATGCTCGATTATCATGTAGAAAAAATGTTAAGAGAAGGAACCATTGTTCCAATTCAATCCCCGTACGCGTCACCTGTTGTGTAATGTAAGAAAAATAATGAGTTACCACCGGATAATCCGGATGCATATAGATTTGCGGTTGACTATAGGAAAATAAATTCGATCACTAAGTATCCACGCTACCTCTTACCGTTAATAGCTGATTTAATAACGAATATCCCCTATACGACAATAATGTCATCTCTTGATCTAAGAAGTGGATACTTTCAAATGGCAGTAAACCCAAGTGATATTGTTAAGATAGCATTCGTATTAAAAAGTGGCACTTACGCATTTCGGCGTATGTCAATCGGCTTATCAGGGGCGGCTCCCAATTTTCAGACGGCAATGGACCTAATCCTGAAACCGGTGATAAGGAAGTTTGTGAGTGTTTACATGGATGACGTCATTATTGCGTCTTCATCGTTCACTCACCATGTTGAGCATTTAAGCGAGATTTTTTCGTTATTGCAAGATTGACATTAAATAAGGATAAATGTAAATTTGGGCGCGATGAATTGAAGTATTTAGGATTGATTATTAGTAAGGAAGGAATCAAAACGGATGAGACAAAGGTTCGAGCCATACTCGAGATAAAACCACCACGGAACTCAAAGGAGGTATCCAAGTTTTTGGGTATGACCCAGTGGTACGCGAAATTTATTAAAAATTATGCTGATCTTTGTGAGCCCCTTTATAATCTTAAACGAAAATTAAAAAATTCTTCTGGTCCATTGATGCGCAGAAGGCATTCGACGCGGTCAAGGCGGCCATAACAAAGGCGCCAGTTTTAAAATTGCCGGAGTTAAAAAGCCCTTCGAGTTATTTACAGATGCAAGTTAATAGGTTTGGGAGCAGTTCTAAATGAAGAAAAAAGACCAGTTATATTTGCTTCATGTATTCTGAACAACGCGGAGAGGAATTATACGGTAACCGAAAGAGAATGTCTAGCAGTAGTATGGGCGCTGAAAAAATTCCGAACATATTTAGGATCAATGCCTATTAAAGTTATTACAGATCACGCTGCTTTAACACGTTTAACTCATGGAAAAAATTTGTCGACTAGGATGATCAGATGGGCACTCAAATTAGCGGAATTTAATACAGAATGGGAACATAGACCTGGAACAGAAAATGCGGTGGCGGATATGTTATCTAGAAACCCGTTTGAAAGTATAATGAGAGAAAAAGTTACTTGTGCAATAATCAGACATCTAGTACTTACGTCTCGAGAACAGTTAATAATAGAGCAAAAGAATAACCCAGAATTAGGTCATATCTATAGATATTTAGAAAACCCGGAAGATAACCCTGTTAATGCGACGATATGTGAGAATTGGTCCCGCGACTTCCGTCTAATTGAAGGCTTGATGTTTTATGCGAAACATGCAACGTCGTTAGGTGAAATGCGTGTATACATTCCAAAGTCTTTAAGAAATGAAATCTTACGCGAATTCCATGACAAGCCAATTGCAGGTCATTTCGGCAGATTTAAAACTTATCATAAAATACGGGACGTTTGTTATTTCCCGTATATGAGAAAATTTATTGATCAATATGTCTCTACATGCCATATGTGCCAAGTTAATAATTATAAAAACGCGTTACCAGATGGTCGATTAAATCCGATTGTATCAAATTATCCAAATGAGATAGTTACGTTAGATTTGTTAGGTCCGTATCCTACATCGAGAGTGAGACGTAATCGATGTGTTTCAGTAATTACCGATCATTTCAGCAAATGGGCTGAAATTATACCTCTTAAAAAGGCATCGGCGCGTGTAATAGCGGATACTTTTTTTGATAATTTTATATCGCGTTTTGGAGCTCCAATAAAATTAATAAGTGATAACGGTCCCCAATTTATATCCGAAATTTTTGAACATTTCAGTGAAAGATTAGGCATAAGGCATGTGAAGACTGTTGCATATAGACCTCAGGCAAATAGCACCGAACGTGTAAATCGCGATCTGGTGCAAAGGATTGCTAATTATGTAAATGATCAACACAATACTTGGGATCAATTCTTAAGTGAGTTTGCTTATGCTATTCGTACAGCAGTGAATGAAATGACGGGAAAAACCCCTGCGGAATTATTTTTGGGTCGAAAGTTGATTACCCCATTTCAAAAATTAGTCATGGTTTCAGACGGAACTGAATTTGCCGTAAGAGATATAGAAAAATTGTTTGATGAAGCTAGACGAAAAACAAAAACTAAACATGAAAGATAGGAAAAATATTATAATAGACGATGGCGTGATGTACAAATTAAGGTAGATGACTGGGTCTTATTAGAAACACACCCTTTAAGTTCAGCAGCAAATAAAATATGCGAGAAATTTAAACAAAAGTTTGAAGGTCCGTATAGAGTGTTAGAAATAAAAAATAATAATATTATAATATGGAGGTCAGGAAAAAGGTTAACTGTCAATGTTTATCAAGTAAGAATATATCGTCATAGGAAATGTGACGAGATTGAGATAGGAACAGGTCGCTCGGATAGCATTAGTTCACGTGAGGAAACGAGTAGTTTGGAAAACGTACAACGAAGATCAAATGAGTCGCAATATGGTAAAAAGAAAGGGTCTGAGGTAAGGCGTGAGTTAGAGGAAAAAGGGATAAATCTTAAGTCAAATCAATGTGAGAAACGCACAGATAGGGCCGATAAGCGCGGATCACTTATGAGATAACTACCTAGCTCTTTTTCCAGTAATAAGACAAAAATTAAAAGAAAGCGTCAAGATAGAGTAGGATATAAACGATCGCATGGATCTTGGTCAAGTGGACCACAAAGAAAGTGGCAGAAACGTGTACCCCATAAAATAAATAAAAGACAATTGTCATCAGATAATATTTATATAAGAAGGAAGAAGAACCGAAAGGAAGTGGTTCAAGATACTGCACGTTACATTTAGACCACGCAAGAAACAGGACCAGGAGTCCCGACCGGCCAATTGAGTGAAGTCAAATCAAGATAGGAAAAACCGAAGAGAAAACTACCGACCCTACATCAGACAACAGACGGGATCAGAGAGCACCCGAGGAATGAGAAAAGGAGCGAAAAGTTACAGCACTTTGTCCATGGAAGTCCTAGTAGGAGACAAGCCATAAAAATCAGGTTGTATTGTTTCATTTTTATGTTCTTTCTAACAAGTGGTCGGAAGAATTATTGCAAAAAAGGAAGTCTCGGGCGGTGTTTAAAAATTATAATCCAAGAAAAAGTTGACACTACAATGAGTGTATATATATATATATTTTTTTTTTTTCAACTTTTGACATGTAAAATTTTTTTCTCAATTGATGGAGAAAACAATTGTAATCATGCATTTGTTTACTTCGATGTATGACTTCGTTGAGATGCGACAATTTCTTTGGTTATTTGTTTTAATGATTTATTGAAAAAAATTTGTAATTGTATAGTGTGTATCTATATATTGTTATATTGTTCCATATTATAATGTACATCTGGTTCAGGGAAACGCGGCGTAGACAGGTTACTAACAATAACATTAACGGCGTTGCGCGACTCATGGGGAGTTTAGCGGAACAAGATGCAATGTGTACATAAAAATTTGTTGTAATTTAAAAGTGATATATAATGCATAAAAATTGTGAAACATACTGGTATTATGTGAATATAGATTTTGCCAAGTAACTTAAAGAGTTTTTATTTCAGGGTGACAGACCCTGAATTCCAATTTGAAAACCAAGTCTTAAAGTTTTTTTGTAATCTCAAATGGATGGAAGACATGAAGATTGTTATAGTAGTTTAAGTAACATTAAGTAGTAATTAAGTAGAATTAAGTTAGTTAAGGGGTATGCGGACCTCGTTTTTTCCATCCAAGTCAAGGATGGTTTTTTCCCTGGTCACTCCGCTCAGATGAGGCATACCCACATATATAAAAGTGAGAATCTACCATGATTAAAATGCAAAACTGTTAATGTTGGTCTAGTTAATTGAGTAAAATTTATTGTGGCTGTCAAGAGTTCAAATTAAGGAGGAATATTAAATTTAATTTTTAAGATGAATAATGAAAATTAAAGTTTAAGTTAAATATTGAAAATTAATAGTTAAAATGAGGATTCAAGGTTAAAATTTAAATAAAACTTAGAAAGTCAGGAGATTCAGAAATAAAAATTTAGGCATGTAATTTCTTAAGGGCCATTTAGACCCTCGAATAAATCACGTTTTGCTTCTTGGAGGGGTTTGTGACGGGCTCACGCGTCTTTTCTGTAACATAACCTCTGGGTTCTTTGACGGCCAAGATTAATGGCAAATCTTTTCCAACCCAAATCCAAGAAGTGAAATGCAAATAAGATATTCTTTAAAAGAATAGGTTTTAGTAAGTGGGATGGCAATTTAGAGAAAGTTCTGTTTGGAAAAGATAGAAGTGTAATTTGACGGCCTACCAAAGAATCACGGATTCCTTGCCATTACTACAAGGTGCATACTATTGCACGCGTGCCTAACTGTCTCTCTGAAGATGATTGAACCGTTGCGTGATTCAAGGTAGGAAGATTATTTGATATCAGAATTCGTAGTATTATTAGAATTGAAAGTAGACGGATAATATAATTATTTAGATAAGTGATACAATTGCGCGATCCGGTTTAGCTAAGCTACGTGTTTTGGTTTATTCTCACTTAACATAAGTTTGTTCAATATATTAGAAATTTAAGTTAAACTCTTAATAAAGTCATATTAAGAATTCTAAAATGTCGATTCATTTCGAGAACCCCACACCTCTAATTCACGCAGACCACCAAAGATATGGTCGACGAAGATCGACCATATCACAAAGTGGTCGTAAGAATTATTGCAGAGAAGCAAGTCACGGTCGGGTATTTAAAATTTATAGCGCCAAGCAAAAGTTGACACTACAATGAGAGCATTTTTCTAGAAGAGGAAAAATGAGCTTTTGACTTGTATATATTTTTTTCAAAATTCGTGAGAAAACATTTGTAAGTATGCATTTGTTCACTTCTACGTATGACTTCGCTGCGACAATTCCTTTGGTTGTTTGTTTTAATAGTTTATTGAAAATTTTTTTGTAATTGTATAATGTATATATATATATATATATATATATATACAATCGACTCTCGATAATTCGAACTTTCGATAATACGAACCTCTCGCTAATTCAGAGTATATGCTCAGCCCCTAGAAAAACTCTTGATATTTCGAACTAAAACCATACGTTTTGGTACTCTCAATATTTCGAAGTAAAATTTGTGGGTGGACAGACTACAACACGCGATAATTCGAAGTTATCCTATAAAACTCTCGATA
>BMAV01015223.1:236611-259217 GCA_019973955.1 Trichonephila inaurata madagascariensis
TTTATTCCGAACAATTCCGTACTAAGTTATCTCTAGGCTTGCCGTCTTATCTCACCAAACCTTCTATCCTTTTAAAGTATATCCCATTTGCATATTCGTTCTGTTTCTCTTCTTGGTATTGGGTTGGAAAAGTTTTGCCATTAATCGTGGCCGTCAGAGAACTTAGGAGTTATGTTAGAAGAAGAACGCGAGAGACGTCACAATATATAGTATGTATATTCTTTTAATAGTAGTTTTCAAGACATAAGTGTATTCTTTTAATATAGGACTTTTAACTTCTGTTTTATTTTTATACTTTATAAAATGTACTTTAAAAATATTACGTACAATTGTTGCATTATTACATAGTTTTAAATTTAAATGTTAGAAAAAAAAACTTCTCTTCGTGTATTTTGAGAGTTTTTTCCTACCCTCTTGATAATTCGAACTCTTGATAATTCGAAGTTTTTCATTGGTCCCTCCAACTTCGAATTATCGAGAGTCGACTGTATATTGTTATATTGATTATAATATTAGTATACATCTGGTTTGGGGGAACGCGGCGTAGATAGATTATTAACAATAACACTAACAGTGCAGCGCGATTAGAGGGGAAGTTTATTAAAAAAAAAACCAGATGAGGTGTATATATGAAAATTAGTTGTAATTTAAAGTTAGTATATAAAGTATGGAAACTGTAAAATGTAATGGTATTATGTAAAAATTTGTTATTCCACGTGACTTAAACTGTTTTTATATCAGGGTGGATGACCCTGAATTGTTGAAAAGAAGCAGATTTTTTGTTAGACAACATTGCAAATCCGACAAGATGGAAATGACATGTTATACAGAAGATTATTGTAATAGTTTTTAAGCAGCATTAAGTAGAATTAAGTTAGTTAAGGGGTGTGTGGCCCTGGTTTTTCCATCTAAAACGTATATGATTTTTCCCTGGGCCAGTTGCTTGAATAGGGCACACCAATTTATTTGTCAAAGAGAACTAATAATGTTGGTCTAGTTATTTGAGTAAAATTATTGTGGCTGTCGAGTTCAAATTAGAGAAGAATATTAAAAATTAAAGTTAGGATGAATAGTGAAAATTAAAGTTTAAGTTGAATATTGAAAATTAATGGTTAAAGTGGCTATTCGAAGTTAAAATTTAAATGGAATATTGAAAGTTGGAAGTTCAGAAAAATAAAATTTATGCACGCAATTTCTTAAGGGCCCTTAAGACCCTCGAATAAATCACGTTTGGCTTCTTGGAGGGGTTTGTGACGGGCTCACGCGTTTTTTCATTAACATATCCTTTTGGATTCTTTGGGGTCAGAATAAATGGGAATTCTTTTCCAACCATCCCGAGAAGTAAAATGCGAAGGAAAGATGCAAATTAGGAAGCTTTTAAAAAACAGAAGTTTAGAGTAAGCGGTGTGGATTCTGGGGAATGTTATGTTAGTGCGTGTGACAAGTGTGAAGAGTATTTCGCGAAGTTAAGTGACAGTCAAGAGAGGTTACTCGGTACAGAGAGCCCTTAGTCAAGGTGCATACCATTGCACGCCAGTGAACCGCAACTTGAGCCAGGATCAGATAGATTGATGCGTTGTTGGACATTAAAGGTAGGAGTGACCATTTAAATATTCGGATCTGAGTGCACATTTGTAATATGGTCGATCTTAGTCGACCATATCTTGGGTTTTCAGCGTGAATTAGAGGTGTGGGGTTCCCGAAATGAATAGACATTTTAGAATTCTTAATATGACTTTATTAAGAGTTTAACTTAAATTTCTAATATATTGAACAAACTTATATTAAGTGAGAATAAACCAAAACACGTAGCCGTAGCTAAAACGAATCGCGCAACTTGGATCACTTATCTAAATAATTATATTATCCGCCTACTTTCAATTCTAATAATATTACGAATTCAGATATCAAATAATCAGTCCTACCTTGAATTACGCAACGGTTCAATCACTTTCAGAGAGACAAATCGGCGCGCGTGCAATAGTATGCACCTTGTAGTAATGGCTAGGAATCCGTGATTCTTTGGTAGGCAGTCAAATTACACTTCTATCTTTTCCAAACAGAACCTTCTCTAAATTGCCATCCCGCTTACTAAAACTTCTGTTCTTTTAAAGACTATCTTATTTGCATCTACACTGCATTTCACTTCTTGGATTTGGGTTGGAAAAGATTTGCCATTAATTTTGGCCGTCAAAGAACCCAGAGATTATGTTACAGAAAAGACTCGTGAGACCGTTACAACCCCCTCCAAGAAGCAAAATGTGATTTATTCGAGGGTCTAAATGGCCCTTAAGAATTTACGTGCCTAAATTTTTATTTCTGAATCTCCTCACTTTTTAAGTTTTATTTAAATTTTAACCTTGAATCCTCATTTTAACTATTAATTTTTAATATTTTACTTAAACTTTAATTTTCATAATTCATCTTAAAATTTAAATTTAATATTCCTCCTTAATTTGAACTCTTGACAGCCACAATAAATTTTACTCAATTAACTATCTTATCTTTGACTTGGATGGAAAAAAAAACGAGGTCCGCATACCTCTTAACCAACTTAACTCTACTTAAATACTACTTAATGTTACTTAAACTACTATACACTCTTCATGTCTTCCATTGCTTTTCCATCCATTTGAGATTACAAAGAGACTTTGAGACGTGGTTTTCAACTTGAAATTCAGGGTCTGTCACCCTGAAATAAAAACTGTTTAAGTTACTTGGCAAAATATATATTCACATAATACCAGTATGTTGCACAATTTTTATGCATTATATATCACTTTTAAATTACAACAAACTTTTATATACATTGCATCTGGTTCCGCTAAACTCCCCATGAGTCGCGCAACGCCGTTAATGTTATTGTTAGTATCCTGTCTACGCCGCGTTTCCCTGAACCAGATGTACATTAATATGGAACAATATAACAATATATAGATACACACTATACAATTACAAAAATTTTTCAATAAATCATTAAAACAAATAACCAAAGGAATTGTCGCATCTCAACGAAGTCATACATCGAAGTAAACAAATGCATGATTACAATTGTTTTCTCCATCAATTGAGAAAAAATTTTACATGTCAAAACTTGAAAAAAAAAATATATATATACACTCATTGTAGTGTCAACTTTTTCTTGGATTATTATTTTTAAACACCGCCCGAGACTTCCTTCTTTGCAATAATTCTTCAGACCACTTGTTGGAAAGAACATAAAAAGGAAACAATACAACTTGATTTTTATGGCTTGTCGCCTACTAGAACTTCCATGGACAAAGTGCTGTTACTTTTCGCTCCTCTTCTCATTCCTCGGGTGCTCTTTGATCCCGTCTGTTGTCTGATGTAGGGTCTGTAGTTTTCTCTTCGGCTTTTCCTAGCTTGATTTGACTTCACTCAATTGGCCGGTCGGGACTCCTGGTCCTGTTTCTTGCGTGGTCTAAAGTTGTAACGTGCAGTATCTTGAACCACTTCCTTTCGGTTCTTCTTCCTACTTATATAAATATTATCTGATGACAATTGTCTTTTATTTATTTTATGGGGTACACGTTTCTGCCACTTTCCTTGTGGTCCACTTGACCAAGATCCATGCGATCGTTTATATCCTACTCTATCTTGACGCTTTCTTTTAATTTTTGTCTTATTACTGGAAAAAGGCTAGGTAGTGATCTAATAAGTGATCCGCACTTATCGGCCCTATCTGTGTGTTTCACACAGTGATTTGACTTAAGATTTATCCCTTTTTCCTCTCTCACGCTTTACCTCAGACCCTTTCTTCTTTCCATATTGCGACTCATTTGATCTTCGATGTACGTTTTCCAAACTACTCGTTTCCTGACGTGAACTAATGCTATCCGAGCGACCTGTTCCTATCTCAATCTCGTCACATTTCCTATGACGATATATTCTTACTTGATCAACATTGACGGTTAACCTTTTTCCTCTCAACTCCATATTATAATATTATTATTATTTCTTACTTCTAACACTCTATACGGACCTTCAAATTTTTGTTTAAATTTCGCGCATATTTTATTCGCTGCTGAACCTAAAGGGTGTGTTTCTAATAAGACCTAGTCATCCATCTTAATTTGTATCTCACGCCTGCGTCTATTATAATATTTTTCCCATCTTTCATGTTTAGTTTTTGTTTTTCGTCTAGCTTCATCAAACAATTTCTCAATATTTCTTACTGCAAATTCAGTTCCGTCCGAACCCATGACTAATTTTTGAAATTCGGTTATCAACTTTCGACCCAAAAATAATTCCACAGGAGTTTTTCCCGTAGTTTCATTCACTGCTGTACGAATAGCGTAAGCAAACTCACGTAAGAACTGGTCGAAAGTATCGTGTTGATCATCTACATAATTTGCAATCAATTGCACTAGATCGCGATTTACGCGTTCGGTTCTATTTGCCTGAGGTCTATATGCAACCGACTTCACATGCCTTATGCCTAATCTTTCACTTAAATGTTCAAAAATTTCGGATATAAATTGGGGACCGTTATCAATTATTAATTTTATTGGAGCTCCAAAACGCGATATAAAATTATCAAAAAAAGTAACCGCTATTATACGAGCAGAGGCCTTTTAAAGAGGTATAATTTCAGCCCATTTGCTGAAATGATCGTTAATTACTAAAACATATCGATTACGTCTCACTCTCGATGTAGGATACGGACCTAACAAATCTATCGTAACTATCTCATTTGGATAATTTGATACAATCGGATTTAATCGACCAGCTGGTAACGCGTTTTTATAATTATTAACTTGTCACATATGGCATGTAGAGATATATTGATCAATAAATTTTCTCATATACGGGAAATAACAAACGTCCCGTATTTTATGATAAGTTCTAAAACTGCAAAAATGACCTGCGAAATTCGCGTAAGATGTCATTTCTTAAAGACTTTGGAATGTATACACGCATTTCACCTAACGACGTTGCGTGTTTCGCATAAAACAACAAGCCTTCAATTAGACGGAAGTCTCGGGACCAATTCTCACATATCGTCGCATTAACAGAGTTATTTTCCAGGTTTTCTAAATATCTATAGATATGACCTAATTCTGGCTCATTCTTTTGCTCTGTTATTAACTGTTCTCGCGACGTACGTACTAGATCTCTGATTATTGCACAATTAACTTTTTCTCCCATTATACTTTCAACCGGGTTTCTAGATTAAACATTAGCCACAATATTTAACTTCGTTTCTGACACATCAACGCGCAAATTCCCTTCATCTACCTTATTATCTTCAACCTGCGAATCTTGAATCGCCAACGCTTTCCGATCAAAATCTAAAACAATCTTCGATCCACTAATGAAGTCAACACCGAGAATACATGGGTATTCCAAATCCGTCAACACATGAAACAACCAAGGTTTTTCAAATTTCCTAATTCGAACATTCAATTTTACAATTCCTATATTTTGACATTTAGCTCCTTGTCGTGTGATCACCTGAGCTCGCGATTTTTTTACTTGTTTATAAAAAAATATTTTTTATATATTTCCTCCGATATAAATGATTTCTCTGCTCCGGTGTCCCATAGCGCTTTGAAAAATGTGTTATTTAATAAAATAGGAACTTAGGGAAGTTTCACCGGTGATATACATATCGGAGAAAGTTTAATTGGTATATCCACTGCCGATTTCTTTTGATTATTTTGAACTTCATTAACTTTCAAAACATTCAATCGTCTCCTTTGCATCCTATCGGCTCGACTGAAATTCTCACTCGAACCCCTATTTCTGCGGTGCCCCCTATTAAAATTATCATTTCGATCTTCTTTTCGAAATTGGTATCTCTTTTCATTGAATCTCCGATTATCATTCTGAAATCTATTCCTACTCTCGAACCACTTATTACTTTGACGGCCATTCTCATAATTACCTCTAGAATCATTTCTGCCATTATTTCGTCTACGCCCAACTTTAGAATTTCTCCAGTTTCTACGATTATCATCAAAATTAGACATCCTATGCGCGTTTTGACTCCGTCTTTCCACATTATCACTATTCTGCGAACCCCGTTTTAATTTGTAATACCTCTCTTCAAATTTAGCTAAGATTTCTAAAAGTTGTACCGTGTTCTGTGGATTTCGGACCTCCACATAGTCCTCGACTTGTCGTTCGAGTCTAACAAAAATGTGATCTACCAAGTCCGCCTGCGAAATCCTTAGTTCTAAACCCTTGTTGATTTTTAACAAATCGTAAACAAAATCCGTTGGTTCCTGATTTCTTCCCTGCTGTGATGCATAAAACCGCGCTTCTAATCTTTTTTATTTTTTGTCGCGGGAATGCTTTCGCTAATTCTGCTTTTAGCTGCGCGAAATCCGTGGCGGTATCCTGAATTAACACTGATCCGAATATGTGATACCAATCTTGGGCCCTTCCCCGGAGATGACCTTTCAAATAAGCCCATGCTAAATCACTAGGTATTTCTAGTAATTTTATTTGATTGTCTATGGCCTCAAGAAATTCCGTCACGTTCTCGGACCCGGAAAAGCACATTTCTGGTAAAATACCAAACCCGCTTGAATTTCCTAACCCAGAGTCATATAAATTAAATCGGTTCGGGCGCCATTGTGACATGGTCGATCTTAATCGACCATATCCTTGGTTTTCAGCATGAATTAGAGGTGTGGGGTTCTCGAAATGAATCGACATTTTTGAATTCTTAATATCACTTTATTAAGCGTTTAACTTAAATTTCTAATATATTGAACAAACTTATATTACGTGAGAATAAACCAAAACACGTAGCCGTAGCTAAAACGAATCGCGCAACTTGGAACACTTATCTAAATAATTATGTTATCCGCCTACTTTCAATTCTAATAATATTACGAATTCAGATATCAAATAATCTGTCCTACCTTGAATTACGCAACGGTTCAATCACTTTCAGAGAGACAGATCGGCGCGCGTGCAATAGTATGCACCTTGTAGTAATGGCTAGGAATCCGTGATTCTTTGGTAGGCCGTCATATTATACTTCTATCTTTTCCAAACAAAACCTTCTCTAAATTGCCATCCCGCTTACTAAAACTTCTACACTGTATTTCACTTCTTGGATTTGGGTTGGAAAAGATTTGCCATTAATTTTGGCCGTCAAAGAACCCAGAGGTTATGTTACAGAAAGACGCGTGAGCCCGTCACACATTGGAATTGAGCTTAGGCGAGTTAGTTATTGATAGTGGTCCGGGTTACGTTATTTCGGTGTGTGTTTAACCACCGTAGATTCTCTCACATATCATATTATTATCTAATCTGTTATTGGTATAAGTTAAGATCTTAATAAAATAATATTAAGATTATGGCAGCTTCTAGTTCTTCATTTATTCCTACACCTCTAGCTCACGCTGATAATCTAGCAGAAGGGCACCCGCGGGGGCCGCCCTTACAACTTGCGACTCGCCATTTATTTAGTGTCCCCCCCCCCCTCTGCCGCAAAGGCATTATACATTTACAAACATCCATGACTTCTCCGGGATTCAAACCCAGGCCCTACGGCACAGCAGTCAGCGTCGCTAACCACTATAGCCGATGGGCGACCGGAAAATTTCTTAATAGCTCTATTCCGAAAGGCAGTGTTAAAATGTAGTGCAAAGCACCCCACGCTTTTACCATAATGACATTAATTTTCTCATAAATAATTTTATTCTTATATTAAGAATTATTTTTTTATTTTCTAGCTCGATTAACTACAAAATCGTGTTTTTTAAAACAATAATATACTTTTTATTTTTTTGTTCGATCTACAATAAAAGAGTGCGTATTTTTTTTTTTTTTAATTTTTTAAACTATCACTTAATCATTGATGAATTAATCTTAAAAGCGTCATTTTTTTTAGAATCTGGAATATTTATTTGCATCCTATTAGTGCGTCGATGCGGCCTGGTTTGCAAAATGTAGGATCACCCAACTGAAGGAAATATGGAAGAGCTAAGTTTGAAATATTAAATGCGGAAGGTGTAAAGCCAACAATATTTTTTACTAAAAAGAGCTGAATATTCTCTCTGAAACTTGCATCAGCATTAGACATAAAAGCACACGTTTTGAATCGAAGCGTCTGTGAGAAATTATTCAATCTGGTGACCTCTGAATCATTTATCAGCTGCTTTGGTAAAATGAAACAATGAATGATGTTTCATTCCACAGATCCGAAAAGAGAATTTAGAAAAACAGACTTTATGTCAAGGTTTCATGCAATAAGAACATAAATTATTTTTTTCCATATTCTCGAGTCCTTTTTTATTTCCATTTTCAGAAAAATTGTGCAATTGTTTATAGTATGGTAAGAAATTTCGTAAGCATCCTTCCCTTTTTCACTTTAAAGAAAACTTTTTTGTTTGTTTATTGTATTTGCGTTAACCAAGAGCTTTTTCTCTTTGGGGATGTAACTTAATCTTTTAGTCAACAAATTTGGAAATGGGATCTGGAATTAGTCTCCAAATCTGGAAATAGAAAGTCGATAATTCTGATGATCCTGATCAGGACAATGGAACAAAATTATGAAATTATTGTATTGTCATCGGTCCTTGACAAGTGTGCAATATTTCGAATTGATCTGACATTTTAAAGTGGGTAAAAATCGAGTTCAAAGATTTCGTTACATATATATGAAGCTAATAAAAACGAGTTAAAAAGGATGTGTTTGTGGTTGCCACATCAGAGATCTCTGAAAGAACATTAAAAATTTCGTAAAATTATTTCACTATTAGTTTCAAATTCCATACGAGCTGAATTTAACATTCCCTCTAACTGGACCTTATTGCGCAAAAAATACATTAGAGGGATCTCTTGCTAGTAACGGCAGCATCAGTATCAAGAAATTCTTTTCCGTTCACAGGCTCGTATTACATTTTCAAGCGAATAGGATTTTACAAGAGGCTCCAAGAAATCTGCAAATTTCTCCTTTGTTTATTATAAGTTTTCCACCGCTCTTAGCGCATTTTCCAGTATTTCGTAGAAGGTCGTCAAATCGTGACAATTATTTCCACTAATAGAGTTTTCATTACAAGAGAAAGATTTCGGACATTAATCTGACCAAGAGCTCCTCACGGCCAAATCTTATTTTGAACAGTTCAATTACTTTAAAATAATTTTCCTTAGTTATTGGAAGAACTGGAAATCAACCTTGCAGTTCTGGAATCAGGTACCATCAATTGATGTAAATACTGAATTTCGTCTATTTCAGATAAATAATCAGATTCGTGAATTTTGGAAAGAGTACTCCAGAAAGTCAGATATTCTTTAGAATTACCCTAAAATTAGTTTTAATTCTAAAACTTACGGTAAATTTAGTTTCATTCATTTGAAACAGAGACATTTAAATTTTGTTTCGTATATTGTTGCGAATTTTGTGTAAATAATTTGTATTTGAGTGTTTAATGCATTTATATTACTCTATGGTTATGTTTATTTCATGTTAAAATTGTACCATTCACAAGCAATGCCGACCCTTACGTTATAATGGCGATTGAATGAGAACTTGGCGAAATCTTGGCGGTAGAGCCAAGTTGGCATCATTTTTGGCGACCAAGTTGGCGGCCAACTTGGCGACTTTGGCGACCATGTTGGCGAGTTCGGAACCCTCGGGAATCTTCTAGAAAGTAGTAGATCTCTCCACTAGTGTCACGTTCAATGACACGAGCTGTTATATTTCTGGAAGTTTCTGTCGCGCCTATAAAGGAGATGCTCGCCGGGACGGCGAGGAGTCTGGATTAAACCAGCGAGTAGTGAGGATTGTTTTGATTAGCTCGGCTGTGCTTGTGAATAAACTTTACTTACGTGTATTTTTAAACACTGTTATTGTGTTTGATTGCTGTTGAAGGTGTGAAGACCTTTGGATATTTACTCTGTGAATATCGCTGCTGAATCCTGTATTTAAAGGATTGGATTTTTGATAATAAATTCGTATCGCTCTTAAAGAACTGTTTATTTTCTTTGTGATTGTTTTGCATAAAATCCTCGAACCCTCGGATCTACGTAACAATATGTACACATTTGAAATATATGTTATAATCACCATATGCTATTTTTTTTTTTTTTTTGAATTTTTTAAAGGGAGATTTAAATATTATTTTTAACGTTAAAGACATATATGCATTATATTTGTGCTGATTTTCCAGATTTTTCTATGAAATTCGTTTTATTATGAATTTTATTTTTGAATCAAACACACACATTTTACAAAGTCCATTATAATTTTATCAGATAGTACATCATAAAGATATGCATCAGCATCAATTAAATGTAAAACTCTTAAAATCACACCCTAATACTTAGACATATTTGTTGAATATCGGCTCATAAATACTCATTTTTCAATACGTGATTATATTTTTAGAATTGAAAAATAAGCAAGAAGGAGGTATTCCTGAATCTTTAAAGTAATGTATTCAGCCAAGTCAACTGCGAGAATAATCAACAGCAATGGATCCATAATATTAACACAATGTTTCACAGCTTTTATTAGCTTTATTAATCTAGCCTTTTTCTTGAAATTCTGAAATATTTCAGACACACCATTAAGTTTTTAATTTACACAATATCGTAGAATATAACCCAAGAAGTAACTAATTCTGTAAAAAAGTAAAGATATTTCTTTCTTAACTCTTACAATCCATTATTACAAGGCATTATATTTCATAAAGGCAAGGTGTTAAAATAATTTTTTTTCTTGGACAAAGCAAATTTTCTTTTATAGATGCAATAAATTATTGCAATTTATGTGCTTCAAAATCATGTGAAAAATTTATACAGCTATGCAATTAATTTAAAAGCAACTATATATATATACATATAAAAAAAAATCCAGGAAATAGTACTTACTTCCAGCTGAGAAGCCTTTTTTTTCTGAGAATTATGAGACTTATACAACTGAAGTCGTAGTTTACTACCAGTATTTATAATATTATTTGGACCCAATACCTAAAAATGTATATTTAAAAATTAACTACATTCGTTCTTAAGATATAAAATATTTGATAACATGAAAGTAAGAGCCACATTTTTAAGTACCATAAAATCTAGCGTATAACGCGCACCTATACTTTCAAGCTGCATTTTTTAATTTTCAGGTATATTCGCGGTATAACGCGAAACCCCTTTTTTACGAAGAAACCTAAATTGTACACGAGCAATACTCTTATATTTTGAAGTACTTTATTCGCGGTATTATCCGAAGCTTTTGAAAAATGATATACTTCTAGAACTACAACCCTTTCTTCTTGTCATAAATGGTTTATATTAAATACAAACAATCCAGATAAAAAATAAATTTAGGTATGTAATCTAAACTAATACCAAAAATAATTATATCATCTATGTATCTATATATATATGACAAGAATTAAAATCTATAAATCTATTTCATAGTAGATCAGGTATATATAAGACAGGCAATTGCTGGCTGCCCCACCTTGAAGCCCACAATTAATTTTTTAATAGTAATAATCATTGTAAGAAATTAAGTTTTCTTTTAATACAAGAGTAAATGTATTATATATTTCAAAGTTTATTAATTTATTAAAAAATGACTGCTACATATTGGCCTGAAAACCTTAATCAATTTTTTATATCAGTGGAATTTCGTCTTCTAAGTCATAGCTATGTACAGAAAATATGTTTTCACTATACATGGATATAACAATATCTTTACTATTTTGGGCAATAATAATTATTAATGTTGTTTAAAATATTCTGAATTAAATTTAGTAACTTTTTACCAGAATTTACAATGCGTGTATGAAAGTCATTAGTGGCAATTCTAAAAAAAATAATAGAATTTTAAATGAATTATAGAAAAAAACTAATTCTTTTATGGAATGTAGAAATACGACTACAGATTCCTTTTTTTGCTAAATATGCATTTTTATAAATGTATTGTCTTGAAACCGTTTTTTAATACAATAATAAAAATATTTAAAAATAACTGCAGATCTTCTTGAGGATTTATTAACATATATAATTTCATTACAAAATTAGCTATTAAATACAGTCTTCCTATTGTAGCTTTTAATGAATTTAAATACAAAGTATTAAATGAGCTATTGAACATTAACTATAAAATTGATAATGATATAACTTACAATAATATTAAGAACCGAATTGCAGACCTACAAAAGAACTTTATCATTGTTTATGTTGATAAAGTACAAGGTAATTATGCAATTTGCAAATGGATTTATACTAATATGCTAAACAAACATTTTGTCGCCCAACCGGTATAGTGGTTAGCGGCGCTGACTGCGGTGCCATAGGGACTGGGTTCGAAACCCGGAGAAGACAAGGATGTTTGTAAATGTATAGTGCCTTTGCGGCATGGGGGGTACTCTAAATAGCCGTCGAGCCGCAAGTCCTCTCGTGTGGTTGGTGGAAGGGGAAGAGAGGTGGGAGGCCTCTGACCACCCCAGAGTATACTCCCTCTAAAATGGGGTGGAAGCGAGCCAAATCGTACTGTTATCTGCATGGTGCTCAAAGCTACGGCTAACGACAGGCGTCACTTAGCCCTTAACCCGCGATCACTCGCGCGGGGTGTTCTGTACACCCCAGCAACAAGAAAATCCTCCCAGATTTCTAAAAAGAATGTGCAGAGCCACGATTTTTTCTGTAGCTGCACATTATAGGTCATTGAACCTTCAAGCGTGATGCAATCCCTCTTTAAGGAACGATTGAAATGTAATGACCTTGAAAACTTTATCTAGAGGGCTGAGAACTCCAGCGAGAAGTTGAGCATTTGTATAGTCTGCTCTGAAAGTTTGGAAAATGATTAAAATATTATTTTTCTATACTTTCTACTATCATTATCTCATTAATTATAAAGTATATTTATTACTGGCATATACGTTTTATACTGGTTTGTGAAAAAATATAAAATTATGTGTTTTTTAAAATGAAAATTTTGTATGTTTAGTTTAAATTAATGTTAGTTTCATTTGTGTGCAATAAATTAAATAATTTTATTTGTATAATACAAAACACATCTTGTACTTTATAAATATGTATCATAATGACTTAATTTTTATTTTTATAATTAAATACACGTGTTAAAAGTTTGGGGTGTTCTCTAAACCCCGCGAGTAACGAAGGTAGCAAAAACAGGCGCGAGTGACCGCGGGTTAACCATGATGAATTTCGTGGGCGTTGATCTGGTCTTTGCCGATCAGGTGGCATTAGTAACAACAACAAACATTTTCAAAATAATTCTGCTTTTATAAAATCTAATTCAAGCAAAAGAGAAATTTTTAATCGAATCTCTGCTTTTTATAAAAAAAAATAGTTTTACGTATTTTGGATATTAAATTCCCTCATATTTTCCAAACTCCTAAATTTCATAAAAATCCTGTTAAATTTAGAACTATTACGAATGGTTTTAAAACTTATATTACACTTTCGGGCAAAAAGCTACAAAATATTATTCAATTTACATTAGACAAAATTGATAATTCTATTATTGTTAAGAATAGTATGGACATTATTAAGTACATGCAAGGTAAAAAAATTATTTCTATGTACACCTATGTGTGATTTTGAAGATTTATTTAATTCCATAGATATAGAAGACATGTTTAAGATTCTTAAAATAGCATATAGCAAATATTTTTTAAATAGGATATTGAAATATGATAAATATATTTCTATTATTGAATTAGTATTAAAAGAAACTTATATTTTCCATAATAACGCTTATTATCAGCAAATAAAAGGTTTACCACAAGGGGGACCAGCTAGCAACTGCTTAGCAAATATCTACTTGCATTTTTATGAAAATGAAAGTATTAGTTATGAATCTTGTTACTTTTTTAGGTACATAGATGACTTAATTATATTAAGTAATATAGTACTTTTTTTGTTCCTAACCTTAATTATTATCCCCACTATTTAAAATTAGTAAAAACTAATTATAATAATGAGTCAGCTAACTTTTTGGCCCTTCAATTAAATGTTAAGAATAATTTGCTATTAAGTAATATTTTTGATAAAAGAGACTCATTTGATTTTAACAATATAAAAATGCCTTTTTGGGGCAGTAACCTACACCTATCAATATTTAGAAATATTATCTTAAATTTTATAAAAAGAAACAATGATTTAGTTACTGATAACATTTTAAAACAAAGTAATTTTGTGAATTTTTGCAATAATTGTTTAGAATACAATTATCCAAGTAAATTTATTTATAAATATATTTATATTTCTAATTAAATATATTTTTATCTTAGTTCAATATTTTATTTAAAATTCCTTCTATTTAGTTCATTTTAAAAAAATACTTTTAAAAAATTTTTAAGCGCTTATTTTAATTGCAATATTTCTATTAGTATATAATCATCCAAGTATATTTATTTTGTAATATATTTCTATTTGATATTATCTATTCTTAACTTTGTTCATTATCGTATTTAAAACTTCCTTTATTTAGTTTATTTTAAAAAAATCTTAGTGGTTTGTTTAATTGCAAAATAAATATCCAGGTGGCGCCACGGTTTTTTCCTTCTCGTATAGTCGTTTCAATCTCTTACGTCATTTCGCGTTGGGAGCTTATTGTGGAAGGTTGAATTTTCGATTTCCAGTAATTATTTTACATGTAAGTTGTTGTTTTTTCTATATAAATTTTTTTTATTATTCTTCTCCTTTTGACATTCATTATTGTTCTCTTTTCTTAACTTCACTTTAATATATTATCAGGTTTTTCTTCCACGTGTTGTATTAGGCTTAACTTTTCAACTTGGGTTTTTTTTCCTATTATGTCGAAAGTTTCTGCTGTATGGGGAAGGTTGGATTCATAAAGCATTGCTAACCCTAATTCGCTGGCCTAATACAGCGACAGCTTTAGAAATCATAATAGGTCTCCAGTTTAGTCCAAAGACTTTTTTGTATCTACATTTGTTGTGTCTGGTGAATTCCAATTTCTTTCTAGACCACTGAAGGTTCTAGTACTTCTTCACTTTTATTTTATTTTACTATATATATATATATATATATGCTATTGCATAATTTCTTTACAATTATAAAATTTGTAGTTAGATGTCTTTGTAAATAGTATCCGTCTGGATTCCATTGCTGAATTTCATTAATTCTTTGAGAATATAGGATTTAAATCCATTAAAAGCTTTCAGCAAAAAACCATATTTGATAGAAATTTTTGTAATAAAATTTTCTATATCTTTAAGAAATTTGTTGCAAAAGCAAAATTGTTAGAAATCATTAGTTTAAAGCCTATACCTTTATTCATTGCTTTCCTAAGAAAAAAAATTGCCTTTCACAATATTTAAATTACATGTAATAACATGTGTATGATATTTATTTATAAATTCAGAAAATAATTATGATAGTTACAAACATTATTATTTTATAAATCATTAGTTTTAAAGTAGTTCAACAAAAGTTTACCTATTTTTTTAACAGTATTTATAAATGGCTTTTTAATATTAATATTGCTGATTGGGAATTTCTGAATATATTTTTTAAATATACTTCAGTAAAGTTAATATTGTTATAAGATTTATATAATCATGTAAATAATATTATACTTCATAGATCAGTGGTTTTCAAACTTTTTTAACTTACGGAACCCATAGAACTAGGAGGTGTTTTTGGGGCACCCATAAGTAGAAAGTATTTTCATAGAACCCTATTCCACACACACATACATACTTAGAAGAATATATCTTAAAATATATATAAAGTAGATCAATAATATAGATCAATATTAAGGCAATTAAAAAAAAGTATTGCTTTTAATATTAAAAAATTTTAGTCTACTTTTAATATAATTTACTCATCAGTAATATTAATCCGTGATCCAAATGTCACACAACCATGCATTATATTTAGTAACTGGTATATGTGCTTGCATTTTTTTCACACCAACTGTCGAAGCCTAGGTCTATTGGGAATAACCGTAATCACATTACATATTCTAAGTTTAATTTGTTTCTATACTTTCTTTTTGTAGCCACTCACATTGTGAAATATTTTTTTTCACTTATATACATTTTTCTGAAAGGCAATAAAATGTTTACACCTGCAGAAGAAATATTATGTATTTTGCATGAATTTGCAATTTAAAATTTAGGATCTGTTCTTGCTTGAATTTAGATTTTTAGCATCGAATCAGTAGATATATTGTAGGTGTTTTTCCACAAATATAAAAAGGTACATTTTCCATTAGAAAACTACTTAGTTTTGCAAGACATTGTACTAACGAGTATAAAATTATCTTGTGGAACTCAGAATACTAAACAGCAAAATATTCACAATCTAGTAATTAATATATATGGAGAGTATAATAAAATAAAATAAGATAAGATACCAAGTGAAAAAGTTGTAAAAACTACAATGTCAAAGAAGAAAGAAATAGAGACACAACAAATGTAGATACAAAAAAAAGTCTTTGAACTAAAATGGAGACCTACTATGATTTCTAGAGCTGTCGCTGAATTAAGCCAGCGATTTAGGGTTAAGCAATGCTTTATGGATCCACCTTCCCCGTACAGCAGAAATTGTCGACAAAATAGAAAAAAAACAGAGCCATGTTTAAAAGTTAAGCCTATTCCTAACACACGTGGATGATAAACCAGACAGTAACGTAAAATGAAATTATTAAAAGAGAACAATAATGTTTCTCTCATAGAGAGGAATAATAAGAAAAAATTCTATAGAAAAAAAAATTAAGATATAAAAATTTAAATGTAATAATGAATCTCAGAATAAGTGCAGACATGCATCTTATACCAATGCCCCGCGCAAACTGATGGAAAAATGGACGTGTTAGCACAAGAAGAAAAAAACAGTGGCGCCATCTATATAGTTATTTTGAAATTAAACTAAGCACAAAATATATTTTAAAATTAAACTAATCATAAAATATTTTAAATAAATTAATAATTTATATTAAAAAATAGAGTTAGTATAACATAGAAATATATTTAAAAATAAATTTACACGGATAATTGTATTCCAGACAAATACTGCAAAATTTAATGTAATTACTTCGGTTTAATATATTATCAGAAACTATATAAATCATTGTTTCTATTCATAAAATTTAAGATAATACAGTCGGACCTCTGTATAACGAAGTCGCTAAATCCCGAAAAAAAGTTCGTTATATGGAAAATTCGCTATATAGAGGTTCATCTTTTAATTTTCTTTATAAGCCACATAAAATAAGTTTTAAAATCATGAACACTATATATTTAAAAAAGTAATTATCCACACCTTTTGTAAATATATATATATATATATATATATATATATCTTACCTATCAAAAAAGAAAGAAAAACTGCAAGAAAAGTTTCTTGACGCCTTAATCCACCTTCTGAAGAATTAAATTTTTTTCTTTGATTCTCAAGCACTTACTTTTGGACATTCTTGAGCTGCGAGATACGAAGTTACCAGTATGGCTAATCAACAATACAAATGAACGGAGACTAGTTCAAGAACACGAGACTCCATTGAAGGTAAAAGGGGATACCGAAGATGTTTCCAGTGAACTGGACAGTGGGGTTTAAAGGTTGCACTTCTTGGATAAAATGCAAAGAAATCTATTGTACTCGGTGAGTTAGACACAAAAAAAACCAGTTAAAGATTTATGACTACCATAAAATGTGTTAAAAGAGAGAATAACTTGAAATTTCTAGAAATAATTTTAAAATAGGGAGAAAAAAAATGAATCACAAGAGAAAAAGTTCGTTATATAGAAAATTCACTGCGCTTTTGGGAGGTTATTTTACGAAGAAAATCGTGAAATGTTCTTGGTTCCAGGAAAAAGTTCGCTATATAGAAAAATTCGTAATAGAGGTTCGTTATATGGAGGTGCGACTGTATTTCTAAATATTGATAGGTGTAGGTTACTACAACAGAATGGCATTTTTATAATGTTAAAATCAAACGAGTCTCTTTTATCAAAAATACTATTTGTTAACGTTTAATTGAAGGTCCAAAACGTTAGCTGACTCATTATTATAATTAGTTTTTAATAATTTTAAATAGTGGGGATAATAATTAAGGAACAAAGTCTACAATAATACTAAATACACTAACTTCCAAAAGTTAAGCACGAAGATGTAAAATGCAAAAAAATCAAGAAATACTGCTTTGATTAACACAAAATTTGGCAGTAAAGTAGCATATATATTTATACATAAAACAAAATCAATAATTATATACAGAAATGAAAACAATATTAAATTTTTGTAAGTTATCAGATAATGTCATACTGGAGACTTAAATAGAATTATGTATAAAGTGAAAATAAACAGCATAAAATGAAAAAAAGGACATTAATAGGGTATGTGATCCCCCTCATCTGTATGCAAAGTTTACACCTTCTGATCATGCTTTCATTTAGGTGGTCAATTACCGCAGAATTAAGCAATCGCCATTCTTCTTGTAGAGCAGTTTCCAGCTCAATAAGAGTGGCTGGAGGTGGTAAACGTGAAGATACAGCACGGCCGAGAGCATCTCAAAGATTTTCAATGGGATAAAGGTCGGGCAAATATGCTGGCCATGCCATACGCGCAATCCCTTCACTCTCCAGGTAGTCATCGACGATGTCAGCTCTATGTAGACGTGTGTTATCGTCCATTAAAACAAAAGTAGGGCCAACTGCTGCAGCTTACAATCTCACAATGGGTTCTAGGACTTCATCTCGATACCGGACAGCCGTCACAGAGCCCCGTTTAAAGATGTGCAAGTAGGTGCGGTATCCTAATGAAATCCCTGCCCACACCATAATGCTTACGCCTCGGGATGCGTGATGTTCGGTGATGTTTTGGGGCTGATTGCGTGTTCCTTATTTACGCCATATTCTTATACGCTTGTCATCTGGTTCCAGAGCAAATCTTGACTCATCAGTAAACATGACATTGCCCCAGTCAGACACAGTCCAAATCCCATGTTCCCGGCACCACTTTAATCATGCCCCTCTTGATTGAACGGATAGAGGAACACAAACTCGAGGTACTCAAGCATACAGTCCATTCATATGTAATCTTCGGCGTACAGTAGCTGCAGATATAGGACAATAGACGCTGACATAATACCAATGGACGCTGTAACCATAGATGTCACACGTGTGGAGGTCGCACTGCGATTCCGCTTGGCTACAATAGCAATATATCGATCTTCCGCAGGGGTTGTAAGCCTTGGGCGACCACCTACGGGACTTCGGACAACTGTCTATGTGGTTTGGAATTGTTTCCATAAACGTGAAATTACAGAATGATGAACGCTGAAGAAAAGAGCAACATCTGTGATCGACTGTCCTGCTTCAATGCGCCCCACAGCACGCCAGCGCTCAAAATCTTCCATTCGTTTTCTGGAAGTCATTGAAACACGTATGTCTTGAAAACAAATTGTACGAAAGTTTTAAACACCTTCTATCAGCACTTACAATCAACTTCTCTAACCCTTCATAAAGCTGGCTTCTTATAAGACTGCCCTTTTCTCATATTTCTTGACATGAAAGCACGATTGGCTGTTACCTAACATATTTGCATACATCCATTTACCTCTGCAGCGAATTGCATCCTCTTCAATTCTGATTGGCTTCCGGAAATTAGCATTTGCCTCTCTGTGCTTAACTTTTGGAAGTGAGTGTATAATTAGGTCATCTATGTATCTAAAAAAGTAACAAGATCGTAACAAATACTATCATTTTCATAAAAATTCAAGTAAATATTGGCTAAGCAGTTACTAGCAGGTCCACCTTGTGGTAAACCTTTAATTTGCTGATAACAAGAGTTATTATGTGTGTGTGGAAAATTTAAGTTTCATTTAATACTAATTAAATAATAGAAATATATTTATCATATTTTATTATCTTATTCAAAAAATATTTGCTATATACTATTTTAAGAATCTTTATATTTATATATATAATATTCTTTCTTTTATTATATTATAATAAAAGTTTAAAGAGTATTGCAAAATAAAGTTATTATGCATATTATGCATGAATAAATTTTTCAGTTCCTTAATGACAGAGATGAGCTTTAAATTTTTTGTGGGTGTACAAACTTTTAGAGAATGTGAATCCATTTTGTGCATACACATTTATAAGTTTTTTTTCTATTTTCTTATTGTGATTCGTGGAACCTCTGGGTATGCCTCGTGGAATTCCAGGGTTCCGTGGAACACATTTTGAAGACCACTGTCATAGATTAATGAACAATTTTCTTTTTATAGAATTTATGAATGAAATTATTTATATCTTTACTTATGTGTTAAGCCTGGAATTTTTTAAAATTATTTTTTTCAAACTCTATCTTTAGTTAGCCTTATTTCTTTTTTGTTCATGCAGAGCATAAAATATTTCATTTGTTTAGTATTAAATATCTTTTTTCAAAGTTACGAACAAATTCTGGAGAAGCTATATAATTTAGTCTTCATTCCATTCTAGTGTTTCACCCCTGCTGAGTTATATCAGTGAAAATGTTTCTGAAGTTAGAGGAAGCATTAGAATTATTAAATAGTTTAGATGCAGATGAGAGCGACGTTGAAATTGCTCTGTTACCATCAGTGGCATAGGGTGAGCTTTCGCCGCCTGGGGCAGACCGGAAATTTGTCGCCTCTCTATTTTAATTATTAGTCAAAAAAATTAGTAAAAGTGAAAAAAAAAGCAGCTTTAAATTTTTTTATTGATTAAAAATGCACTTTTCGTGGGTTTTTTTTCATTGCAAAATCTTTTATACAATTGTCAATATCAATATGTATGTCATGTTCGATTGCCAGAATAGCTACATTTGTTAGCCTTAACGTGGACATAGTCGATCTGAGATAATTTTGGATTAACTTTAGTTTAGAGAAGCTTCTCTCGCAACTGGCATTACTGATGGCAGATGGTAAAAAAATTTTCAACATTATGACAATGTTTGGTAAACCATCTTCAAGTTTGGACTCAATAATATATTTTAATAAACCTATAGAGCCGGACCTAATGAGTTCTTTTTTACAGTGTGTGTCTGCTGCAGCTACGAAAGCTTGTGGACGTACGCGCTCAAGTTGGAATTCTTCTTTATTAATGTTTTAAGGAGCTTGACCTAAGTTAAGTTCGTCCATGCTCAATATTTCAGGCCTTAAAAGCGCATATTTTTTGCGCTAGATTCTGCAACTGTTGGAGTCTTTCTCGAATTTCAGCAGTTACTCAGTCTATTGAAGAAAACATTGTTCGCCTCAAGTCATTTTCGTACGATAACAGAACATCTTTACTTCCGTTGCCAAATATATGCTTCCTCCTGATTCGTCTTGGGGGTTAAAAAGAAATTTCAAGCTCTTCACATAAACTTTTAGCATATATTAACGTGTCATTCACGAATTCTTCTCGTTTTGTTTCTAATACGGTCTGTAAAGCACGTATTTTTTGAGCACATTGATGGATATTTAGTCCCTCTGTTTGCAAATAATTTTGAGCATCATTGACTTCACACAGTACCGGTTGCCAGAAGGCAAAGTAACATAAAAACGAATGCAATTGTATAGCGACTAATAAACTTCCTGCATCTGTACGTGTATTAAAGTTTTCACTCGTTTCCGGCAGTTTTGTCGCGAGGGAGCGATTTCGAGCTTGAAATATTTTTTGAATTTAAATATCACGGTGCTTGCCACCGCTCCTTTTCGTATGCCGCTTGGGGACATGGCCCCCTCTACCATCACATAACAGTGAACGAAGCTAGAGATTCGACAACGAAGAGCAGAAAAAAAGCTTAAAGACATCAGTCATTTTGGATGAAGAATAAATCACCGCAAGATGAGAAACACAAGCTTAATCAACTGCGACTAGCTCAAGCAGATGGAAACTGCGTTGAAAGATAAAACTCCATCAGAGCTTTTTGAGTAGTAAAGTTTAAGATCTCATTGTAAAAGAAACAGTGCGATATGATACAAATGTAAGAAAAGAGCACAATTTCTTGGCCACTGCTGACAAAAATCGTGTTTTATAGAAATTTTGCTTCTAATTGGTTATCATGTAAATACCTGTGGACATGACTACTGGTCAGATGCTGAAGACCTTGGCATTACCTCTGGTGAAAAATGCCATGTCACGAAACCGCTTCCAAAAGTTGAAATCTTATTTACACGTTATGGACAATGGAACTGTAAGTCAGGATTGAACCTTCAAAGTAAAACTTTTGTGCAATATCAATATCAGGATGCATGCAAATATCAGGAACAAAACGTCAGAAGCGATGTGAGCGTACGCAAAACGCGTGATGTCGGCGCGCGCTGCTCAACAGTAGAATGAAATGAAGGACGGAAACGCAATTCACCATATTCTCTGCAAGTGCCAGTGAGTCAGTTCGTGAAATATGGCTAGAAGAAATCATCTGGATGACTTCACATGTGGAAGAATGATCGGAAAGCTGGAGGAGGGGCATACTGTTGTAGCTGCAGAGTTCGGAATCAACAAAAGTGTCGTTTCGCGCGCTTGGAAAGCGTTCCAAACCACAGGTACAGATGTTAGAAAGGTTGGTGTGGCCGCCCGAGGACGACAACTGCAGGGGATGATCGATATATCATCCTGCAGGCGAAAAAAGTTCGACAGCAGTCAGCAAGCACCATTGCTCAGAAACTCTG
>BMAV01015223.1:264217-282146 GCA_019973955.1 Trichonephila inaurata madagascariensis
CCCCCTCACAGATAAGATATAGCTTCAAATTTCGATGTATGACTTATCAAAAACAACATTGCATTAGTTAAAAAATTATTAATATGAAGCAATAAAAAGAAAACGATTCTGATGTGCTAAGAGTAAAACACACACAAAAAACTTTCATCATTTTTTTAATAATAGCTAGTTTCTAAGAAATTAAGATAATGAAATAAATTTCAGAGATTATCATGAATCAATCAATCGTTACATATGGTTAGCTTAAAAATGTCTCTAAAATGTATTTTTATCCAAATAATAGATGATGTACTTTTTAATTAACAAATAATTAATTTAGCAATGAAATAATGGAAATAATCCTTTAAAAAAACATATATATATATTAATTAAAATTCATTTTCTATAAGTAATAAATAAAAGAAAAATTTACAGAGAGCTATTGAAACGATTGCTTTTCATTAATGCTTGAATAAACATATATGTATATATATGTAAGTTATAAAAAAGACAGTATGGGGGAAAGCCTAGATATATATTTACACGTACTGAAAAAAACATTCAGAAAGAAAAAAAAAGACTATCTGATAAAAACATTTTGATATTTTATTTTAATTTCATAGTTTTTCATTCCACTGTCATTGTTACAAATTTTGTGTAATGAACGCTTAAAATAGTTAAATAATTTATATCTGGAAGTGTAATACATTAATATTACTTTTTTTTTGTTTTTATTTTATGTTAAAATCTTGTCACCGCCTCTCCCTTCGAAATCTAGTTTTATTTTGAAATTAAAAAAAAATAGTGATTACACTGATCAACGGAATAAATTAAAAGCGAGCGCTCACTGAGGCATGGCGTAGACAAAACAAAAGGGAAAGTTTTGCTTCACACAAAAAAGATAGATATATGCTGTCACGGGCTTTTTTGCAGATGGCCGAATTTTTTTCTACTTTCTTGACAATTATCGTTATATTTTGGAAATTCCACACAATATCTTTATAAAATATAGCCTATGTGTTATTCTGATGTATAAGCTATATTATTGTAAAGTTTTATTAAAATCCATTCAGTTGTTTTACCGTGAGACTACCAAACACATCCAAACATACTTTCGCATTTATAATATATATCTTGATTCATGATGTTACTGGGACCAAGATGTTTGTAAATTGCTATTTCGTGATTTATGGCTCTTTAGTGTTATTTTTGAGTCATTTGGTATTATTTATTAATACTAGATACATATACTAATACAATAATTTTTCCTCAATAATGATTTTTTGAAAAATAACAGTGTGTTAACATATTTGCTACAGTATTTTAAAATAGTGTACATCAGTTTGAATATATTTCAAAATATTGCACATTCAAAAGCATTATACTTAAAATTGCTACATAACACAATTATTACAAAATTCAGATTTAACATATGACTAATTTTTATTCACCAACTGTATTGGAATCGCATTCACAAAGTTATACTGGGGAGAATTCAACTGTGTGTAATTTATAATTAATATAATGACTACAATCCCAAAAAATTCAGTTTAAATGACAAAAATTATTATATTATTAGCATGAGTTGTGTAATTTAAGTAATTACATTGGCCTCCATAAGTTCCGGTACAGCCTGTGCTTTTAGTACTTAATTTGAAAATGAATGAACATTTATATAAGAAAGTTGGAGAATATGTGCACTAAACGGGTTTTTGTTGAATGCAACAGAAATTTGCGTAATTTTAACACAAACACAATTTATGACAAAAAAAAAATATATATCACCCTTGGCAGAACAATTGATCATTGGAGAAAGTAGTACATCACAGTTTTATGAGGAAAAATGTTGTGGAAACATTACAAAAATGACTTCTAATGAGAAATATGTCGACCTTTAACTGCAATGCTTTGGTAGAATCGATTTTCATGCTGCTTATTGTCGGACACAGAAATGGAAAGCAAAGGCCAAACAAGGAGTAATCCTTGCTCCAACCCATGTAATGACCTTAGAGAAGGACTTAAAGCAGCAGTGTGTCTACTAAGGTATGCTCAATCGGATTTAGGTCAGGAGATTCAGCTGGATGTTCCCTTCACTACAAACCGTGGTCCTCCATATGTTCTAAGCAAGCATACCTCAGTGAGGCCAGGCATTATCCATTAGAATGAATTCATTGCCAATAGCTGTAGGCAAATTGGCTGACAAATCGATCAAAGATCTTGTCCAGGTACCTCACACATCAGTCACAGTTCCTCCACGGAGCACATACAGGTCAGGGTGACCACTGACAGACATCCTTGCCTGAGCCCCAAATCCACTATTTCTGTGTCTTTCAACAATGTTACATTAATTCTAACTGGTGAGTTGTGCCCTCTAAATCAGCAGACGCTCTGAATCGCTATCCATTGTGCACCTAGACTTGTCTGCGAAGAATACAAAAGCTAATTGCGGTCTGGTTCAGAAAAAGTTTTCCCTTGCCCCATATAAATGGGCGCATTTCTCTCATTGGTTAAGCAGGATACACAAAATTGGACGTCATGCATGGAGATCTTCTTCATGAAGGCGCAAATCCTTCCTCCTGATGTGACAAAATGACCAGAAACGAGCTGAGGTTATTTTCTTTCATGGCAATAAAGGTAGAAAACGGTCTTCTGCAGGGGTTTTAATTCTTCGTTGATGTAGATTTGATGCGATTTTAATTTACCTCGCACTATGAAGCAACATGAAAACTACTGGGGACAAACCTTGTAACTGTGAACCATGGTTGAGTGACTGACTGATGTGGAACATGTCTCTTCTACACACAGAATCTTATTTAATTGATCCTATTTAAATTGATCCCAGTCATTGAATCAAACTGCAAGATACATTGAGTTGGCTAGCAGCATCAACTTGTGGCAACTCCACTTCCATTCATCCAACCCCACACCACCTCAATAAATAGGGTAAAAGACTGCTACACACTTCTGAATATTATGACGGGCTCATCGTGTTTTCAACTAAAAACTCCTCTTGGGTTCTTTGGGGCCGAAAAGGCAAATTCTTTCCAACCAAATCCAGAAGCGAAGCGTGATTATGCAAATTAAGAACCTTTTAAATAGCAGAAGTTTAACGTATGCAATGTGGTCTTTGAGAAGTGATTATGCTAGTCTGTGTTTACTAATGTAAAAGCAAAAGTAAGAGAAGTTATCCGACACTCAAGAGTTAATCTATTCGTACCAAAGCGTTCAAGTCGAGGTGGATACCATTCCACACGAGATAAACCGCAACGTCATTGAGGATTCGAGTGAGTTACTGCTTACCGGGATATAGAGGTAGGGTTGCTTAAATTAATACTAGGAACTGTGTATTTACTGAGGTTTGGAGTAAGCGGTAAAGTTAAATATAGTGATCAGGGTCGCGCTTATTTGGTAGTACGTATTGTGTGTTTCTTCACCTCAGATCTGCTAAGTTAAAATATTAATATATCCTTATTGTATATTGTTTAAGTTAAGATCTTAATAAAGAGATATTAAGATTATGGCAAAGCCTGGTTCTTCATTCACTCCCACACTTCTAGGTCACGAGGAAAACGTAGGAGTACGGCAACCCTCACGGGCCAATGCCTTACAATATTGTCAAGGAATTTACAACAACTATCCATTTACATATTTATTGTAAAAAACTTTGATTTTTGTATATTTTCTTCCACTGCTATTTAAAATAAAAAGCGGCAATTTTTTGTTAAATTGTTTTCTTAAAGTTTTTTTCTATCATTTTTATAAATTATGAATTTTACAGTTACTGCTTTTTAATTACGAGCTTCAAAAAAGAGATTGAACCTGAACTTTGGAAGGTCATTGTACACGAAAATTACACTGCTTCTAATTTATTTAAATGTTAACAAAATTTTGAGAAATTGATTAATGTTACTACATGTGAGCCATCTTTCTACTGTAAGTATATAATTATCTTCACATAGTTCTTGATGTATGTAATTTAAATTGCATAATATTTACAATTAATTGCTTGTACTATTACAAATAAGCATGCTAAAAAATAAGTTACAAAGAATTTTGAATCTTTATTAAAAAAAAAAAAATTGTAGTATTATAGAAGAAACTTTTGGTTTCATGAAGTTTTCATCAATACACAAATGATATGTTAAATCATTTGCTTTCATATAATGTACAACATGAAATTTCTTTTAAGTTTCCTGAAAATTTTGGAAGATTTAAAAATATGCTCAGTTCCATCTCTATTGTCCTATAATTGATTACCTTTGAACTAGCTGGCGTAGAACGGGCTTTTTTGACATATTGTCCATGGAAACTCCCTTCTGGGTGCGTGTGATATCTTCCTGGCGTGTTTGTGATTTCTATATTATTGTGATTCAAATTCCATGTTTTGAAATTTCTTCTATTTTTTTCCCTTGTTTCTTTTCTCTTCGTTTAGCCCGGCATTGCATGGGCCTTTTTGAGAGTAAAGCCATTTTTCCCTCTTTCTTTCTCCAATGATAAGAGCTTTCTTCAAATTTTGATCAATGATTTATAAAAAACAATACTGCTTTTTTTTTAAAAAAAATTTTTTTTAAACCCAAAAAAAAAAAAAAAAAAGAAAGAAAGTATTTCTGATTTTAATAATATTACAAAAGCTAAGTACATTCATTATTTTTTAACAATTTCTTTCTAAGAATATAAAATAATAAAATGGATTTCAAATTTTCATTTGTCAGTCAATCGTTACATACAGTAAGCTTAAAAATGTTTTTAAAAACTAATGTAGTTTTATTCAAAATAAAAGACAATGCACTTTTTTATTATTAAATAATTAATTTAGTAATGAAATAATAGAAAATACTGCTTTAGTTTTAAAAAAAAATATATTTATTTAAATTCATTATCATTAAATAATGAATACAATTTTTTTACCGATGGCTATTGAAACGACTGCTTATTTCTGAACGTTTGAATGTTTGATTAAGAATATGTAACAATATAAAAAGAACTATAGCGGGGAAAGCCTAGAAATTTGTTTACATTCACAGGGGAAAAAAAACAAAAAAAAAAAAAAAAAACAAAAAAAAAAAAAATAATAATACTATCGGATAAAAACATTTCAGCATTTTATTATATTTTTATGAATAAAGAAGACTTATAATCTGTAATGTGTTTTTAAAAATTAAGCTCACACTATGTTGGTGCCAGCTGTCGAGAATTCCTTTGTATAGATTGCTCCCAGCCAACTGTTTTAACCTTTTTGTTAATCAGTTTGAAAAGTGCAGCGATCCCATATGGTTGGGATCCGTTTTGCTTATTACAATTTGTGGAAATACAGTCCGTTTATTTATTTTAGTCAACAATGGTCCATTCACGGAGTTGTAGAACCTTTAGAATAATTATTACTAGTAGAATCTTTAGAATGTCTAAAGAAACATTAGTAGTTCTTAATAGAAAATGTGGAGCTATAAAAGCTCAGCTAACCAGACTCAAGGACTTTATCAACAATCCGGATGAAAAGGATCAAACGCATTTAGAATCCAAAATGGATATCTTGAAAAGCTTACGAATTAAACTGAGTGATATTCAGAATGAATATTATGAAGTAGTCGAAAATGATAGTGATTTGCAACCTCTTGAATCGGAAATCCAGGATTTAGAAGATGATTGCGAAGATATCGAGGTAAGAAATAAAAATATTATTTTAAATATTGATTTAAAGAATAATGCTGTTACATCTTGTGAAAATAGTTTTAAGAACATTAAAAATTACCAGATATTCAATTGCCCCGATTTAATGGTTCTTACCATGAGTGGTTTAATTTTAAAGAACAATTTGTTTCTTTAATTGATTCTAACAATAGTTTAACTGATTGTAAAGAACAATATCAATTCTAAATTTCTGCGAGCTGCATCTACCTGATGCTGGGCGTTGGTGGAAGTAATTCAGTCTTGAGTCAGTCAATTAAAGTAACTAAGTTTATTCAGAACTTCCGAGAGAGAGAGAGCAAACACACGTGATTGCTTCACCCTTTTTATATACAGAACATATTGACGTCACACAACCTCTTCACAGTTACAAAAACGTGGTGCCATGCAGCCACTCATTCACACAAATCATTTTTATTCACAACTTACTCCCCCCTTTGAGACTTGGGGAGAGTCTCAAACCTATAACAGTTATAATTCAAAAGATCAAGTCTCTTTGGTTCTTTAACCAATCTTCCAGAAGAAATATATTTTTTTACAATTACATCATTAGTATTCAAGACATTTTCAGGTTTAGTACATTTAACAGAAATTGATTCCTCTTTCAACTCCTTATCGCTATTTGCAATGGCTTGTACTTCCAAAGGGAAGATAAGTTGCACCGGGCGTATTACTATTCCATGTTGAGTTTTTAACCGAACTGTTCGAATTTCCCCATCTCGACCAGGGATTAATTCTATAATCTTAGCTATAGGCCAAGACAAACGTTTCTTATTGTCGTTCCCAATTAAGACCATTTCCCCAACTCGGGGCTCCCGCACCCGATTATCATTCTGTTTTTGTATTAGCTCACCTAGATATTCTTTCCTGAAACGCTGCCTTAAATCACTTAAAAGTTTAATTCTATATTTCATTCTTTTTCTTAAGTCTCTCGAATTTAATTCGTCAATATCGGTAGTATCGGAACAGCGATTCTCTGTTAAAAACATTGCTGGAGTAAGAGGGATCAATTCCTGTGGATTTTCAGATATATAAGTTAAAGGTCTACTACTGATTAAAAATTCACAATCACAAATCACTGTTGACAATTCTTCATAGGTTAATATTGATTTTCCAAGAGAACGTCTCATTAGTTCCTTGATAATGCTAACCAACCTTTCCCACCAGCCTCCCCACCATGCAGAGGTAGGTGGTATAAATTTCCAAACTATTTTTTGAGTTGATGTTTCTCTCGATATTTTATGCCAATCCAATTTCGCAAGGTCATTGAAAACACCTCGGAAATTAGTACCGTTATCACAGTAAATTATCCTGGGCCTCTCCCGCATGGCAATGAAACGCCTAAGGGCTAGAAAAAAGGCATCAGAAGACAGAGCGTTTACTAATTCAAGATGGAGTGTGCGATAGACTGCGCAAGTAAACAATGTAATCCCTACCTTTTCGCCACAGTTTTTAGAAACAGAGGTCCAGCTAAAAAGTCAATTCCTCTACAACTTCAAGTATCGCGCAATCAGTCACTCTGTCTGGTGGTAAAGGTGATGGTCCGCTTGACAATGATTTCACTTTAAAACGAGCACAAATAACACATTTATTCAAAATACTCTTAATAGTTTTTCTAGCTCTGATAATCCAGAACCTTTCTCTAATTAATGATTGATTATTATTTCTAAAACGATCTAAAATGTCAGGTCAATAAGGTTTATGCCTTTACATAAACAGTCGTTCAAAGATGGTTTCCCTTTTTTCACGGGCAGAAGAGTCGAATACGGGTCGTATTTTTGTAGTCTCACTTTCTAATTTAATCACAGGCCTGTGTGTTAAATAATGACATTCATCGTTCAATTCTACTTCCGGCACACGTTCAATGATATTTAAATCTTCCCACTTTCTAAACACACTTTTACAATCATCAAAAAATTTACCATTTCTTAATTTATTCATCATCCGTAGATGCCTTTTCCATGTTAGTTCTTTGTTACTGGGCAAATTTTCAGAGTTACATTTCCATGGGAGTTTAACTTCATGTCTCCCATCGGGAAGAATTTTAATTTTTTATTAAAATCGGTTAAATCAAAATTTTCTTTCGTATTCTCATTAAGGAAGGGATCCGTTATTCCTAAAGCATCAAGTTCCCATAATTTTTTGACGCTATCATTCCGAACATGCGAAGATGTCGTTAACATAGCGTTTTTAACGTTCGAACTTACTTTTCCAATTACCATCCATCTTAGTTTAGTTTCAATAGCTGTTAAACCAGAAACTAATTTAAATAAATTCCCAATCAATAATTTTCCTATATTATCAGCCCCAATCAAAAGCCCAATTTCCGTTTCTATACAATTTAAATCCGATAAAATAATTTTTTTATTTTTTAACTCATTTAAAATACGCTTATCATCAATCTTAGAAATAAATCCTCTTTATTTTCTTTTCCGATAGCGCTTTAAAACTACACACACATAAGAGCGTTTCAAATCACTGACCTAAATAGAAAACACGCTGTGATTTTTCGGTTTAGTTTCGCGTTGCCCCCGAACAGAGAATGAATTATAGTTTCCTCTGTAAGTGGAGTGGCCTTCAAAATGCTAGTAACACTTTCACTAATGTAGCTATATTCACAAGCGGTATCAATAAGAATTCTAACTTTCCTTTCCTGACCTTTGACACGAATGAAAACGCAGAGAGTTTGAAAGTATATACACCGCTGGCCACCGTAAAAGCAACACCAAGATATAGCACAACAAAATTTATTTTGTCGATAACATGTTGACCAAGTATCAAATGATTAAATTTATAGACTTCTATGAAGTGTGGTTCCTGCCAGAATCAGTAGCCAGAGTAGCCGCCATTGTTGGAGATCACCGCTGCCACACGCCTCGGCATTGATTCAAAGAGACTTTAGATATGTTCTTGGGGTACAGCAGACCAAGCAGGTTAAACACGTTGCCAAAGTTGATCTGGTGTGGCAGCTGGGGGTGTAATCTGGGTCAATCGTTGAGCAACCATGGACCACATGTTTTCTATCGGCAAAAGATTCGGAGAGCAAGCCGGGCAGGGAAGCAATTCAATCTGGTGATTGACGAAGAACCTTTGGACAATGCGTGCCATGTGTGGTCGCGCATTATCCTGTTGAAATATGGCTGTGGCCAAGCCCTGAAGGTAAAGAAGGACAACTGGCTCCAACACCTCGGAGATGTAGCGCTGTCTGTTTAAAGTACCGGCAATGCGTACTAGAGGAGTGCGAGAGTGATATCCAATACCGCCCCATACCATAATACCCGGTGCAGGACCAGTGCGTCGGTGCATAACGCAGCTGTTCAGCATCCTCTCTCCACGGTGTCTTCAGACTCGAATCCGACCATCGTGGTGTTGCAGACAGATGCGTGACTCGTCAGTAAAGACAAATTCATTCCACTCTACCGCCCACATCCTTCTTTCATCGCACCATTGGCGGCGGAGACGTCTGTGGTTCTGCGTCAAGGGTAGACCAAGCAATGGACGTCTTGCGCACAGACCACTCTGCTGTAAACGGCGTTGAATGGTACGCGCAGACACTGAATGATGCGTTACAGACTCAATGTGCTGTGCTATGGTTCGTTATGTGACTGAGTAATCCGTCACTGCCATGCGCACAATTTGCCTGTCCTCACGTGAAGTGGTGCACTGAGGTGGATGTGATCGGTCACGTCGGTCCGTCGTACCCTCCTGCATCCAACGGTCATATATCCGCATTACAGTTGTTTGATTTCGTCCAACACGACTACCGATTTCCCTGAAAGATAATCCACAATCTCGGTAGGCCACTATTCTTCCTCTATCGAACTCGGATACTTGATCAAAAGCTGGTCGCTGTTTTCTACGAGACATAACTGATCGTTTTTTGAAAAAAACACTTAAAAGAACACAATTGCCGAACTTGAAATCGTCGAAATCTCCAAGCCTTAAATGGCGCTTTCAGGTGGCGCCACAGGCGCGCGTGATGTGTGTCTGCGCTGAAATTCTAATCATTTGCATACCTCACCTCCGCAAATGTATGTTGTAAATTTCATGTTATTTGCATGCTTCCTTCAGGGTGCTGCATTTACGGTGACCAGCAGTGTACTTTGGTTTCTGTTGCAGTTACTTGATAGAGAGTTCTCAGTTTTTATGGGACAAAAAATTTTTGATCATAATTCTTATCTAATTTTGGACACATAATTTCAAAATGAGAATAATTACGTTTAGAACAATTAATATTATTTTTACTAACACAATTTTAACTCAAATTTCCAGATGTATTTAAACAAATAAAACAAGCACCTTCTCTTAATAACAATTGCCTCTTAGCATTTAAAGACATTTTTCTAGCATTAAAGCATTTTTCACTGGGATGATATTTCTCACAAAATATACAGTTATTGATTTTCTTACCTGAGGACTTTTCGGAACTCGCCAGGGCTGATGCAGTCATTAGTTCAGTCGGTTTAACCCTTTCAGTTGGGGGATCTCTTTTTCGGATAAGAGTTCCAAAACCGGATTTTGCCAGCTGCAACATCTCTTCCCCTTGGACTTCCAGGCGAAGGAAAGTCATTAAATATTCTAGAGTGCGCGATCCTTTGGTGTCCGTTTCAGTATTCCGTTTTCTTTTCCAGGCACCAAGATTTCCTCGGGTAAACAGGACTCTACCAATGGTGTAAGGAAGTCTCCATATTTTTCTTGTGTTCGTCCACGGCTCTCCAACGACCGTAATTTCCCTTCAAGTTCATCGTAGAAGGCGGGCAAATCAGTTTTCGTTCTTCCAGAAACAGCGTTCTTCATTACTAAACTTAAAAGTTCACGTACATAAATTTGTACTAGAAAGTCTTCACGGCCGTTTCTCTCTTTTAATTGATCAATGGCTTTAGGATAATTTTCCGCCGTTGCAGGGAAACTCAGCACTAATCGTTAGCTTTCGATTTCGGTTCCATGGATTGCAATAAATATTGTATCTTGTCTTCTTCCGCAATGCTTTTATCATTGTGAATTTTCTGAAATTGACTCCAGAAGGCCAAAAAGTCTTTAGCTTCGCCGCTAAACTTCAATTCGATTTTCGGTAATTTAAAACTTCTCTTTCAGTTTCGGTAGGAGCAACAATTTATCGTATTTTCAAATCTACTCGGGAACACATTTCGATGTAGCGGTCACGGTAGTTTTCTGCGTCTCTTCCATATCATCTAAATATTCTCGCACGGCATCTTCTGAATCCAAAAGTTGTTCAGAAATTTGATTCTGACAAGTGTCGAGTCTCTGAAATTTATCCATAAATTGAGTTTTCAGAATCGAAAGTTGATTCATATCGATGTTTTCTTTCATTACTTCGGTTTCAATCTTTTTCAGACTGAGAGAAAATGCTGTTCTCGGTCCTTTTCTTTCCACTTTCAACGCACTCACTTCCATTTTATAGTTCAAAATTCAATAATTTAAATTCGGTTTCAGTTTCACTTCCAACCAACAACACGTCCCGCCGAGGGTGCCGCAACTTACGTAAAGAACAATATCAATTCTAAAATTCTGCGAGCTGCATCTACCCGATGCTGGGCGTTGGTGGAAGTAATTAAGTCTTGAGCCAGTCAATTAAAGTAAGCAAGTTTATTCAGAACTTCCGAGCGAGAGCAAACACACGTGATTGCTTCCCCTTTTTATATACAGAACATAATGACGTCACACAACCTCTTCACAGTTACAAAAACGTGGTGCCATGCAGTCACTCATTCACACAAATCATTTTTATTCACAGCACTGATTCTCAAAAGTTGTATGATTTAAAATCTACACTAACTGGAATAGTTAAGAATGTTATTACTATTGATAATAATTAATGATAATATACTTCATTATTTGAATGCTTGAAAGAGATTTGAGAATAAAAAATTGATTATAAATAGTCATTTCAGTGAAATATTGTCACTGGAAAAATTTACTCACGAATCAGCTAAAAATTTAAGAAGTTAAATAGATTGTTGTTAAAAACATTTAAGAGGATTAAAAATGGTAGGATTAGAATTAAACGAATTTTCAGAAGTTCTATTGATAAATTTAATTTTAAGAAAATTAGATAAGGAAACAAGAAAAAATTATGAGCAAAACTTAGCCTCTACCAAATTGTCTAAATGGGATAATTTTATGGATTTTTTGTTAAGGTCGACGTCCATTTTTCAAAAACTTCCTTTATCCAACAGATGGCGTTGTTTGCAACTCGGATGACGTCAAAGTGATAATGCTTGTTATCTAGTAACCTACCGTTACTATAGCAACGGGGTGTGGTTTAAAAATGATTGACAGATGTTTTTGGCATGAGAACGCATGCGCTGTTTGAAAACCTGATCGAGCAGAAAAAAACGTCTCGAAGGGAAGGGAGATTGTAATGCTTCGGAGGGGGGGTAGGAAATGGATGAGAGAGTTTTCTAAATGTTTCTGGTTTCTAGTTTATTACTGCCGTACCAAATCGCGGGTGCGGAGAGTCGTCGTTTTAAAGCCGTGCTAGTGGATTTTAATTTTTTGACGAAGAATTTGGTAGATCTTCAGCTAAAATTTAGCAAAAGTATTTATTTATTTATTTTTTTGAATTTCCAAGGATGATTTTTTTATTTTATCTTTACACAACCTAATTGTTTGATAGAAATATGCGAAATTGTAATAAATTTTTTCTGCTCATATCTCTTAGATGCAAACTGTATTTGAAATTGCCATAGAAGAATGCTTATCATGGAAACAATCAGCTTTGATTTGAATCTTTAAAAAAGGAAATGTAATTTTTCTTAGAAAATATTCTCTAGAGCACAATTTTGTCAGTCCTTTTTTAACAGCATTCCATCTCTTGTTTTACATATCCAATCAGGGGCATAGTTACCGCCATATTAATGATATAGAGCCTCAAGCTTTGAGGGTCCCAAAACGTTTAAGGAAAAATCGCAGAGTGGGCCCTAGGAAGGGCCCCCAAGGAACTTTAATACAGGGCCCACTCAGGACTACACAAATTTCACTGTCTTCAGTTAAATTATTATATTCATCGAATTAATTTCCAAATTAAGCTTCCTTTTTGTTTCCTAATCTGCATTATTAACATTTCGGTAAAAGTAGGCACGAGCAATTTGTATTTATTATACATGATCTGCGTTTGTATTCTTGTAATGTTATTTTTAGTGTAGCCGATTATAAGCGTAGGACAAAATAAGTCCATATTTTACTTACACATGTTGTTGAGGCTTCTGAAGCTTGGGGACCCCATATCATTGATACGGCAGTAGCTATGCCCCTAATGCCAGGCAGAACGATTAATAAGCCCGATTGGGAAGTAGAAAGAATGTTTTTGTTACTAAGAGAAATTAATTTTTAAACTATAATTCAATAGATATAATTAATTTAATAGAGGACAGTGAAAAAAATTTGTTGTATTTTAATGAATTTCAAAAAATTCATTACAATAAATGTGTAAAATAGAAAGAACTGAGATTTTACATGTATTTGTGATGAAATGCTTTAAATGACAATTTTCAATGGAAAAAGGTGTGACCAATATCATAACAGATCAGTGGCGCACACAAGAGGAGGGGGGTCCTGGGGGTCCGGACACCCCCAAAGCCCTTGATTTTTTTTCCCGATTGATTCTAATTCTAAGTATATAGTACGTAAAATTTAATTGTTATTAGTGATTAATTTTATTACTTAATGCTAATTATTTGTTCAATAATTAGTTTTTTACTGTGTTTTGTTCCCGAAAATCGACAAAATCAAAAGGAGCATGATACAAAAATGGTGACCTTTCGCCCCCGCCCCCCCCCCCCCCTTGAAAAATTCCTGTGTGCGCTCTCCGGGATCTTTGTAATTTTGGACGAGAATTACGATATGGATGTTTTTTAAGTCTCATGATGAATGAGCTTCCAAATATAGATATATATCTCAAATTCTCATTTGTTCGGATTATACGATCATAGAGGCACATGATCTCTAATGAGGTCTTCATCCCCTATCTTTAGATTATGCTGAGCTTTATTGATAGTGCTTGCCATGATTGAGTGGGTATTGAAAATTTAAAAATAAAAATTAAAGATTTAAAAATAAAAGTTGAGAATTAAAATTAAAATTGCAACCTTAGAAAAATTTAAAAATAATTGTAGGAGCTATGAGTGTTGGATTGTTCGGATTAGAATCCCGAAGCCTTACCGAGAAAAAAAGAAACTAATTTTGAGTGCAAAATCTATTTGTGCTGTATACAATGTAATTCAGGATTCGAGGAATGCGTATTTATTCGAATATCGGCATACAAAGGAGAGACGAAATTTTTTATCCGTTTTGTTATATTTAATTTTTATTTACACTTTTTCATTTAAAAAATTACCACCTTGAATATTTTGAGTTACTTTAATATTTTTGAAAAATATGTAATTTTCTTTTTATGAATAAGGATGTGTCTAAAAAGAAATGATTTAACTTTATTACATTTCAGCTTTCATTTTTAAAATAAGCCCTTAAAATAAAATAATGTAGTGAATATATATATATATATATATATATATATACATTAAAAGTATATTAATCACTTGATTTAATGTAACAACATGCTGATGTACATAACAGTAATTTGCAGTAAAAAGATTTCAGCTTTGTTAGAGTTTGAGCCAAGACCCGCCGAGTAGAGAGGGCCAAAGCAAATTGAATATGTCGAGGCTCAAACGTCCTCCAGTTGGTGTGGTGTGGAAGTTAGTAGAGGGGAGCTAGCTCAGGTATCGTTCTCGTCGCTTGATTATGGTTCATTATTAGGAGATCGGTTGCCAAAGTCCTCGATTAACCGAAAAAGTGCGACGTTAATATTCACTCAATCAACCCTTATTAAAAGTTGTATTTTTATGTTATTAATAAGTGTGCACACAAAATTTGTATTAATTGTGCGGTCATTGAAAAAGATATTTAATTAACATCGTAACTGTTATATAAATCAATTCAAAATTATTGGAATTAAAAAATAAGAAGTGACCGAAACTGATTGTTTGGGATAACAAAAAATAAATGAATAAAATTGCTTTGCTCCCATAAATATAATTCTTAAATATAGAAATTCTATTCTTGTACTTTTACTTCATCTGAATACATGTTAATTTTTTTCCTAAGTTTTTGTACAAATATCGAGAACAGATGTTTTTGCTTGAAATAGTTCATTGATAGTGTCAATTTTAGTCTATATTGCTAAACATACTATTAAAAATGATTGGCATTTCTTGGATTGAATCTAATAAATTTTTAATTAATGAATTCTTCTAGGTTATTATACGAGTTTGTTCAAACTGTATATACACTGCTTTAACCGAATCTATATTAGCTTCCCAAAGGGTATCGCAAGATTGTCTTAGAGTAATGCTTAAATGCTTCTGTGGAATTTCCCATCTTTCTAGATGCAGAAAATAAGCATTGAAACATGCATAGTACATATTACTGGAAGTGAGATCACAAACTAAAAAATAAAGAGATATAGGCAAAATGATTTTGTTACTAGGTTAATTTGTAGTTACAAGGTGACAGCATAAATCTTATTAAAAACAAAGATCATGTCTGCAATTTTGGCTATAAAAACACATTCCTGTCATTTATCACCAATTATGGAATATCGTAAGTAAATTTTTAATTACTTTTTCAGCATGGTTGTCAATCTCCAAAACAAAAAAGAAAGAGGGGAGATAAGTTCTGGATACCACCGAGGAGATTCAGGGTTAAACCTGACACCATCGATTCCAAATGTTGAAAAATTGTTATTGAAGCACCAGATTTATTCCTCTCTGTAAAAGCATTTGTTTGTTGCTCATTTATTATATGTATTAATTAAATTTTAATTCAATTAACGTGTTTTTTCTTAAGTTTTAAACACCATACTTCACTTCAGTTAGAAATTTAAATAGTTTAAAGTAAGTAGATCTATACCACCTGTCATTAAATTGGTAAATCTGCAAACATTCAATATTAGGTAAGCAGGGGTCTACCCCAAACCGAAAAACATGGCAAGGGGTCTATGAAACAAAAATGTCTGGGAACATCTGTTGTATAGGATCTGCGTTTACTTTTCTTACTCGAAATGACAAACATTGAGTATTTCCGATGTAGCTGTCTCCCCTCAACGAAAGAGGACACTTGCTAAGGACTGTCACAGTTTTAAAACTGGTAAAAGTAATGCTACTTCTTTTTTCTTTTTTAGGGTGGTGGGGGTTAAAACAGCAGTAAATTTTGACCATGGGAGAGTTCTTATTTCTGGACAAAGATCAGTGGTGAAATGTTTTCGACTCTCGGAATGCTTAGAACTGTAAGATGTTTTGGGGAATCCCATTCCACACTTAGAAGAATGTACCTTAAAATAATATTTAAAATATATCGATCACAGTGGCGCACACAAGGGGGTGTCCTAGGAGTCCGGACCCCCCCCCATAGCCCTTGATTTTTTTTCGATTAGTTATCCTATGTATATATTACGTAAAATTCAATTATGTATTTGTTATTAATAATTAATTTTATTAATTAATGCTAATTATTTATTCAATGATTAATTTAGTATTGTTTTTGTTCCCGAAAATCGACAAAATCAAAAGAATATGTTGGGCAGCGTATTAGAGCGTGATACCAAAATGGTGGGCTTTCGACCCTGGAACCCCCCTTGAAAAACTTTTGTGTGCGCTACTGATATAGATAAACATATTTTTGATATTATACGTAAAGACAATTTTAAAAAAGTATTTTATTTTTTATTAAAAAATTTCATGATGTAAAGTTAATGTTATTTGCTCATTGATAATATTAATTTTTGATCCAATTGTCACCAACGCATGTGTTACATTTAGTAACTGATATGTGTTCACAATTTTTTACACAAACTGTTGGCATATATGAAAAATTATGAAATTATCTGCAGTAGCATTTCATATTCCGGATTTAATTCGTTTTTATATTTTGTTTTTGTAACCATTCGCGTCGAGAAATATTTTTCACTTACTAAATACATTTTCGTGAAATGTTCATAGCTGTGTGAGAAATTCTGAGTATTTTGCATGAATTAGCAATCTAAAGTTTAAAAGTTATTGCTTAAATTTAAATTTTAGCATCAAATCTGTTGATAAATTCTTCCATTTTCTTCATTATATGTGTTTTTCAACCACAAATGTAAAAGGTTTCAAAACATAGTACTAGTATGAATTCTCGGCTGTTACATCACCTCTGCTGGTTACAGAATTTCGACTTAAACTTACACTTTTAAATTTTTTTTTATTTGTGCTGGATATATACAGTTTTTTTTCTGAATCTAATCCGCCATCGATTCTAAGCTGCACACCAAATTCTCTACAAGCTTTTGTGAAAAATGAAAACTAGTGTAAAAGGGTTTATCTATAAGAAGTGAATAATTATTTATTTTATCAGTATTATAAACTTTAAATTAAATACCTAATAAATAAATAAATATAATACCCTAACTAAATAAAGCTCTAAATACCCCAACCAACAAATTTCTCTCCCTTCGACTCTTAAGCCACACCCGATTTTCAGTAGCATTAACATTGGAAAAAAAGTGCAGCTGAGATTCGAATAAATACGGTAATTCCTCCGCTTTAATTAAACATTCACTAATAAAATCTTCTTTAGTAAATGATAACGATCTGTGTTCGCGATTAAAAGTGATATTATATAACTAGTTTTTACTGCAGTAGTATTATCTTCAACAAATTTAGGTGGCTGTGGTAGCCTGGCGGTCAAGGTAACGAACTCGAGCCATGAGTTTGAGTCTTGCGCCACAAAGCCGATGCACATTAAATATGTCGAGGATCAAACGTCCTCCAAATGGTTTCGTTTGGAAGTTAGTAGAGGAGGTGCCAGCTCAGGTGTCAATTTCGTCACTTGACCATGGTCCGTCGCCAAACGCCCTCGAGTAGCTGAACAGTGCAACGTTAATATTCACTCTCACTCCCTCACTCAACAAATTTAGTGAATATATTTTTTTCATTTTTTAAGAACTTGATTTGAATTCCGACAACTCATCTTCACAAAGTTTTCCAACACATTAGTCATAGTCAGTGGCGCACACAAGGGGGGGTGTACGGACCCCCCTCTTGATTTTTTTCCGATTTTTTTGCCCTTGATTTTTTTCCGATTGGTTATAATTCTAGGTATACAATACGTAAAATTTAATTAAATATTTGTTATTAATGATTAATTTTATTAATTAATGTTAATTATTTATTCAATAATTAGTTTTTTACTGTGTTTTGTTCCTGAA
>BMAV01015223.1:286155-302223 GCA_019973955.1 Trichonephila inaurata madagascariensis
AAAAATTTATTTTAGTTACTTTTTATTAAATAGTTACAATTAATACAAATATGTAATACATATGACAGAATCACAATGTTAAGCTACAAAATAGAAAGCAATTTTCCTTGCCAATTTTCCATTGGACTGTTCTTTTTTGTTACTATTTATTCATTAATTAAATTTAATTAGTGCAAGAAAACAGTATAGTAAAGAAGAAACCACACACATTCTCAGAAATTTAAAAAAATAAAATAAAAAAATAAATGTATTTGAACTTGAATGAATGAATAAAAAGTATTTTATCTACGATTGAAAATTTGAGCAAGATATATATGAGAGAGTGAAATAATAGTAGAAATTGAAAAATAGTCTACTTTATGTTGCGCTCTATCATATACATCACATCTGTCATTCTCACGAGTGTCTGCGTTAATTACTAGCTATAAGTTGAATAATAAAGTTAAATGTATACTCATTACACTGTAGCTATTTTTATATAAATAGAATAATAACTTACATATTTTAATAAATAAAAAAAATACATTTTTAAAAAATTGCTATGTTTTACAAATATTTTGAAATACAAAAGACATATAATACTAAAATTAGGGACGGCTTAAAGAGTATGATGCATTTTATAATTCTATAAATTTTTATACATCAGATGCTACTATTTTAGAAAATAGCGTGCGCAACACAAAAAATACTTAATATTTATCATAGAATTTTCATATGCTTATGATTTTTAAAATTATGATTATATTTTAAACATTTTAGACTTTTCTGAAGCCCCATTCTTTTATAAATAACGTGTAAAAGATTCGAATCATTAAATTTAATTTTAAATGAATTATACCTGTTTGAAAATTGTTTATATTTTCAGACCTCTAGAAAAATTTAACACCCCTGAGACCCCTTAATGAAAGATTTAATTCAGTGAAAAGGAACAATCTTTGAATTAATTTTTTCAGCTCTTCTCACAGAGTGGCTTAATGCTAAAGTTCGAAGAGTTGTCCTAATTGTCCTAAGAGGCACAATTCACTTTTGTGTAGAAATTTCGAGGGAAATGTAGATAGTCAAAGGAGTCCAGGTAGCGAAACTTTGCCAAATATGGAACCAAAAAACACCCCTACGTTAAATGTAAACAACGAATGTTTCCAACCGAAGCAGACCATTCCTTATGTTGAATCGTTTGAAAACGAAAGAGGGGAATTCGTGGGTCATTCAACTGTGCTGTTAACCACAGCGTTAGTTCATTGCCAAAACAATTGCGGGGAAGTCTTTCCTCTACGTGCACTACTACATAGTGGAAGTCAAAGTAATTTGATAACACACGATGAAATATTAAGGATTGGATTAGGATCTTTAGGATTGAATTGTGAAAGAGTAAACACATCTATTTGCGGTATTAACGGGATTTCTCAAGTTATAAGAAACAAAGTGTCTACAGTAGTTTCAAGTAAAAACCGACAGTTTCAGAAATAAATGGAATTACATGTACCGAAAATTACGGGTTTGACTCCAACAAATAAATTAGATATTAGTGGGATAAAAAAATTCCTCAGTATATTAAGTTATCGGACGAGAATTTCTATTCACCTGGAAGAATCGATTTGCTTATATCAAATCAGATTTTCTTTGAAATTCTAAATAATGGGAAAATAAAACTAGCAGAAGGGAAGTTGATATTGCAAGATACAGTATTCGATTACGTAGCTAGTGGCGTCATGACACATAACTACACTAATAGTACGAGAGCTCTAGCAACGTCAGAAAAACAAGAATTTTAGAAAAGCTGATTCTTTAATATTTCTTTCTCTATGCCCTTTCGAACATCGTGCGGGCTATCTGGCTGCCGGTAAACGTTGCGTTTATTAATGCGCGTCATTCCTTTACAGGTAAAAATGTTGATTTTTAAATAATTTTAAAAAGAAATTTTTCTTTTTCACTAAATTTAAAAAGTTATTAACAACATGAATTTATTAATGCCAGACATTTTTGTTGTTGAAAATAATGTGCCAGATGCTATTTTGTATTAAAAAAATCATTAATTTCAAACCATTTTAGAATGTCTGTATAATTTTAATATTATTTTATTTATACATAAATAAGAACAAATTTAATTTGCCAGACATTAATTCGGTGTTTACTTAACAGCCAGGCCGATTTATACCACGGTATTATGCCTGTCGTTAGAGAGAGACAGTGGCAAAGTAGGTAGGCGGAAGAGTGACAGGATTACGTTACACTATTTGCAGTATTCGAAACAACTTTTTTATTTTTATGTCTTCGATGATGAGTATAATAAAAAATCAATATTTAAATTCTAATTAAAATAATAATAAATAGGTAATTAAAGTATTTTTAATAAAAGGAAAAATATCGTTTTTTAAATATCATATAAATTTAATTGTAAGTGAATAAAATTATTTTATAAAAGATAAAAGAAAAATTGCCATTGATACAATAACAAAATTCTCATTTCTATTTATACATATTATGTTTAGATAGTCAGAACCTATTTTTCCATGAAATACGTATTTTCATTGCGTAATAGTGTCACAAAAAACTGATGCATCTTCCTAGTCGTCATCATCGTCACTGCTCCCATTATTATCACAATATCATCATAATTATCATCTTGCGTTGTGTTTTGGTTTTCTAGTAGTGTTGGTTCTGGAGCAAAAAAAAATCATGGTCTAAATAATAATTTACTCTTTCGATTTATCATATTAAAAATAATACTTTACTTTTTATGACAATGTCAGCAACTGATGATGAAAACCGCTCTCCAGCAAACCAAACGAAATCGTATTTATCATCATTGATGATTCACCCGGTAGCTAAAGGCGATAAAGATGATGGATTTCTTAAATGAGCATTTCTCCAAAACTTATTCACATACCGCACTCTCAATAAATGCTAATATAATTCAGCTTTACATGGTGGTAAACTCGCTGAATCGAAACTTCTACATTTCTTTTCGAAATTATCATCGAGTTTTTTCGATTGATAAAGTTTTGGAAAATAGATAGAAACGAACATCATTAACATTTGAAGAGTTAGGCACCCCATACATGTGACATATAAATTTTTCCAATGTGGCAAATGTACGTTCAAGTTCATCTTCATCATGAGTTATAATCTCTTGACATGCTAACTGATGCTCGACAGATTTTTCGACAAGCTTGAAGGGCCTTAGTTTACCTTTCCGAAAAAATGCTGGGGTATAATCGCACCTTGTTATTGCGTGGAAACATGGTAGAGCTTTCGATAAAGAAATACCAAGATCTTGATATAAATCATTGATGCTTATTAGACGTTCATGGTTTCCTACACCCCATTGGATCCAAAGCTTCAAAGATGCATTCAGATGATCCAAATTGCCAAGAAGTACAATCAGAATATCGGAGTCTGAGCAGCGTACAACTTGAGCGTCAACGCTTATCTGGAAAATATGATAAATAATTCGAGTATCAGCTTCTTCATGTTATTCACATGATAATGATTCTTCAATACTTCTAATAACTTGGTTATTTACAACGCGATACGAATAACACTTATCGAAGCTTAGATACATAGTTTTATTCCCAATAAAAGGAGACATGTTATCGTTAGCCCAATGATCAATAAAAAATTTTACTATAGCTTCCTTGAACTGAGTAATTTTAGTTCACCAGAGCAAAATTATGATGCCGAATTTGATTAGATCCGATGGAAACTGTACTGGTTGTTTCGTTGCGACGTAAACGCTCACAATCTTTTATAGAAAGTGTGAAATACTGATCAAATACAATATCAATGCGAGGTGATTTAAACTGTGAAATCATTTTAAGGAATTTTTTTGATATGCCATCGAAAGTTTATGGCACTTCTTTCATGATGTGTAACATGAAGAAACCGTCTAAAATGCTAATATCAAAAAATAAGGATTGCTGATTGACCTTGCTAACTTTTATCTCGAAAACTTTAATTGTGCTTTTATCTGTTTTACAAATACTACCGTCTGCATGACACATCGATGTTGGTATTGGCGTTAATGGAAATCCCAGTACTTTTTCAATATCGACTTTGTTGGTCATAGACCCAAGAGTCGACCAAACAGATCTCGTTGCATTCTTAGCTCAATAACTTTGTTACGAAGAGTTATTTTTGGAGCACCAGCAAAATTAAGCACTTGATTTTTTTTTTTTTTTTATTGGTTTATCAAATCTATCCTGATCTTCAGCACATTCAGTAATAAACTGTTTTCGTAAATCTTCACCATTTTTCTCAGTGCAGCAAAAAGTTCGCTACATTTTCAGGTACAGGCTTGGCAGTTGCAATATTATATAAACTATCTTTGTCTAAACTTTTCATCAAATGGATTAATATTCTTTTAAAAAATTTCAATGAAATCAGCGATTTGTTTGCCATAAATTTTGATTCTATTTGGTTGCAAATCCGCAGACACGTCTTGTAATTGCTTCAATCCACAAACATCGAGAACGTGAGAGATTATTGCAGCTCTAATACTGTGACTTTTGGTCCAGCGTTGACTGGCAGCTATGGATGTAAAATGTGCAATTCCACTTAGGCGTCTAGCCGCTTCGGCATTGATAGTCTGCTCCAGTGTAAGATCAATTGGTATCCTCGAGAATGGTTTGTAGGTTTTTTTTTATTCCAAAACATCCATTCATGGAATCATTTTTTAGTCCACGATGTGTTTCATCTACTTTATTTAAATTGTCTAAATATTTAACACACCATCGAGCCTAATTCAGTTGATTTACTGCGAAAAATAAATTGGCTATTTTTGGAATAACATATTTGAACATTTTGAAATCTCCCATGCGTATGCTTCTTGACAGGGAATATAATAGTTTACAAGCTGGATGTAAATCAAATAGAATTGAGATGTCTTACCATGCTCACCTCTCTTGTATTGTTTCTTCTACAAATTTTTGATATGCAGATAATACTCTCGTTAATACATTATTAGGTAATTCTATTGGCATAGATGAATGAGAATCTATAACTTCTTGATAATGAAGGAGAGATCGTCGATAACTTGTTCCTTCAGGAAATTGTATTCAATATTGTCCATCTTCAAAAAATGATCCAAATGTAACATTTGCAAGCCAAGAGCCATCAACGGATGCAGACGTTTGCAACGATTAAAATGTTTACCTTCAACTAAACCATTCACTGAGCCAGAAGAAATAGTATTACTCTCAAACATCATATGAGATAGACCACACTCATTTATAAAAACTCCTATGGCTTTGAAGAAAGCCATCATTAAATGGAATGAACCAAGATGGATGAAAAGATTGTGGCTTTGACGTTGATTGGATTTTAAATGCTATTTTAGCTATTGCCAGGTCATAAGTAACTTGCACGTATGTTTGATTACATTCCTTTCCAACAACTTGGGCCTGTTCCATTGTATGTTTAACTACCGCTACATTTGTCGGTGAAAAATTAATAGATGTAAGATAAGACACTTTTTGTTTGGGACTAGTATCTTTAATGATTTTAGAATTAAAACCTATCCACATTGGGGTATTTGGCACATGTAAGAAGTGTGAAAGTAAATATAACAGATCTATTGTTTCTATCAAAGTTAAATTTGCGGGCAGAGTTAGTTCGTTATCAACTGGTGTTAAATTTTCTAACATTTCCAATCGATGACTAAACGACGGTAGTTCTGGAATTTCCTCGTTAAAAGTCCGTCTTCTTTTTGTTGGTGATAGAGGTATGTCAAGATTTCCACTTATACTACTTAAAATTAATTTAATATCGTAATCATCACTTACATTTTGGTAAATGATTCCTACGGTGTCCTGTAAAGTGTCCTTTCCAGTTAAAGTATCGACGTATCTATCAAAATTATCGAATGCTACACCTGTGCTTAATGACAGATTTTGAATGATGTCAGGAGGGAAAATTTGAGAACGGTTTACAGATGAAATCGTAGCTTCAGTTTCTAGTTCTTCCAGCGTATTGTAGTTACAACAATGTCCAAGTCGATTTAAATTATTAATCATTTTTCTACTACTTGTAAGACTTTTCACGGTCATACCCAGTGTTATGTGCTTTGATGGCTTAACAGTACCATTACTTACACAATAAATAGCATCAGAAGCCAATGAATCGCTTAATATATGACAATTGACTCCATCTCGGTGACGAATATCTTTACCTCCAATTAATGCTTTGAAAAAGCGATCTAGTTTTTCTGAAATAGTACACTCACCATTAATCAAATCTTCCATCTTCATTACAGCAGGTAATGTTGTTTTATCCATTTTTAATATAGTACTTCGTAGAATGAAAGCAACTTTATCAATGAGATCATTCTCTCTTCAAGTGTTTTTAGATCTTCTTGTTCCAATAAGTTACTATTTTTTTATGCATAATAATTTTTCTTTTCTTTTTTATTACAATCTTAATTTACTTGAATTGTTTTACTATTTTTGCTTCAAGTTGATGATTTGTCATTAAACTTACATCTGCTTCAGGTTGATGTATTAACTCTTCTTGTAATTCGTTATTATACATGTCACAAAGGGAAGTTAATAACAAATAATTTCTTTTTTTAACTACATCTTTTTCAATTACTGACACAATTTTATCAAAAATATCCTTATGAATATCTCGTACACTATGCCAGGAGGTGCGTACAGTATTAACAGTTATTTTCTTGTAGTCATTGAAATATCCCACTTCACACGAATGGTGATAAAAAATTGGAGCATTTGAGGTTTTTAGATTATTGTAATAATTCTTGATTAGATTAGATTGTTTGTTATGTGTTGTCTTGATTAGAGATTGTTTGTAATAATTCTTGAATTTGGAATTTTTTGTAACCCATTCTGTTATTTTGTCATACACTTTGGCTTCATTGGAAGAATGTAAACTTTGTTGTTTACCTTTTAATTTGCTTTCGATCTCTTCCACAGAAAAAGCAAATTCTTTTGTTATCAAAATTTGTGTTTCTTGATTCACGATCTTCACTCTCACTCACATCAATTGCAGTATTTGGTAACAACGCAGTAGAATTTGATGTGCTAGGAATGTCTTCTGCTAAACTCGAACTCCCATCATCAAATACGACTGTTTCACTCACACCTACTAGAGAATTTGGCAATAAAGGCATAGAACTAGATGGAATAGGAAGATTTGTTAATGAAATATAATTATTGTCACTTATATTACGATATTTAGCCATTAAGGCTGTAAAAGAACTGTAACATTGTCTGTGATATCCATCGGTAGTAATTATTTCCTCCGGAAAGCTAATGTTGTTATATTTTAAGTTAAAATTAACACGTACACTTAAAATTTCTTTACATTTTTTAAAATTTTTCTTCTACAAAAGCCATTAATTTTTCATTTTTGCCATTGCAAAAAGTACATTTAATTTTATTAGCCATTATGATATTAATATTTTACTCAAAACGATGAAAAACAACGACAAACGTAAACATATGACTTGGGACTGACGTCATCATGAGCCGCTAACATGTCCTGCAGCAATTATCGCTATCTTTCTCCCGCAGCCAATGATCGATTAGTATGTAAAATAGTTAAACTATCGGGTTGGGGGGAAAGTTCTGTCGTATTTTAAATAAGCAGATGATTTTTCTTGTAAGTAAAAAAAACAAAAACATCTGGCTAGTGAGTCATTCGGATTTTTTTTTAACTCCTGTATACCGTACATCATTTACTTGTGATATTTAAAGTGAAAAAATGTTAGTAGATAAAGTGTATTTACGACACTGCATTTTTTTTTTTGTATGAATTCCAAAAAGGAAGCAACGCATCGGTCACTCTTCGCCTACCTACTTTGCCACTGTCTCTCTAACGACAGGCATAATACCGCGGTATAAATCGGCCTGGCTGTTAAGTAAACACCGAATTAATGTCAGGCAAATTAAATTTGTACTTATTTATGTATAAATAAAATAATATTGAAATTACAGACATTCTAAAATGGTTTGAAATTAATGATTTTTTTTAATACAAAATAGCATCTGGCACATTATTTTCAACAACAAAAATGTCTGGCATTAATAAATTCATGTTGTTTATAACTTTTTAAATTTAGTGAAAAAGAAAAATTTCTTTCTAAAATTATTTAAAAATCAACATTTTTACCTGTAAAGGAATGACGCGCATTAATAAACGCAACGTTTACCAGCAACCAGATAACCAGCACGATGTTCGAAAGGGCATAGAGAAAGAAATATTAAAAAATCAGCTTTTCTAAAATTCTTTCTCGAAAACGTTGCTAGCTCTTAGACTATAATAAGAGCTATTGTGGACTAGTTACTAATGCAAATGAGCTCAACAATAGTATAAAACGCTTTTGGTAAATTGAAAAAAAAAAAAAATTGTCCTGATTTCGAAATCCCTACAATGAGTAAAGAAGAAAAATTATGTGAAGAATACTTTACGAGTACTTAAAATAGATATGAAACTGGTCGTTTTATCGTGAAAATGCCTCTGTCAAAGGATCCGAGTTGCTTGGGAGATTCGAAACAAACGGCATTACGTAGACTTAATTCTTTGAGGAGAAGATTAGTTCAAGATCGAAAGATATTGGAATTATATAGAAATTTTATACATAAATATTTAGAAATGGGACAAATGGAAGAAGATGAGTATTCTGCTGTTGTGTATTATCTCCCTCATCATGTACAAAACAACTCCTGTACGTGTAGTTTTTAATGCATCTTCAGTTATTACTTCGCTAAATTCTTTACAATTGAATGGTGGTGTTATACAAAGGGATCTTTTTTCAATTTTATTAAACTTTAGAGTTCACAAACTTGCGGTAAAAGCAGATATTAAAAAAATGTTTAGGATGATTTTGATTGACGAATCCCAGCGTGATTTATTACGCATTGTTTGGAAGGATAAAATTGACAGTCCTGTGAAATTTTTTAGATTAACTACTGTTACTTACGGCACCAAGAGTGCTCCATACTCTGCGACAAGATCATTGAAACAGCTTTCCATAGATGACGGTGATAAATTTCCATTAGATGCTGATGTTATAATGTCTGATATCTATATGGATGATCTTCTCTCTCTCTTACTGGTGCAGACGATTTAGAATCTGGAAGAAAACTCCAACTCATTTCAATGCTAAAAGTTGCTGGAATGGAACTCCACAAGTGGTCAGCTAGTAATCCATTGCTATTACCAGACTCAATGTGTCAAGTAAAAGACCTTTCTTATTTTTCTTCAACCGAGACCAAGACCCTTGGACTCTTGTGGAAGCCACATCCAGATTCCTTTGCTTTCAAGATTTCTCCCATGACCTCAAACTGTGACAATCTCAAAGTCACAAAGAAAGCAGTAATTTCTACAATCACAAGTCGATCCGCTTGGACTGATTGGACCTGTGATAACAAGGGCCAAAAGCTTACTCCAGTCTTTGTGGCAGTTGAAACTTGATTGGAACGATCTGTTGCCTTCGAACTTAGTTTCCTATTGGAAATCCATCATAGATGCTTTGGAATCTATAAACTGTCTCGACATCCCACGTTATTGTCTATAAGATAAGTCTATCAGAACAGAGTTTTTTTTTTTTTTGCATGGCTTCTCTGACTCGTCTGAAAAGGGTAACGGTGCTGCACTTTACCTACGATGCATTATTACAAATGGACAAATTTCTCTTAGTCTCCTGTAGTCGAAATCAAAGGTAGCCCCACTGAAAAGTATTACTATACTACGATTGGAACTTTGTGTGGCGCAGTACTTTTATCAAAGCTTCTTAAAAGAACCCTTGATGCCTTTAAAATCAATATCAGTCAAATTTACCTTTGGACTGATTCCAGCATTGCACTGGCTTGGATCAAAAAGCCACTTGCTCAACTAAAAAAGTTCGTAAGAAACCGGGTCAACATAATTCAGGAACTCACAAAAAATGATTTTTGGAAACACGTGAATTCTGAAAATAACCCTGCTGATATCCTTTCAAGAGGTATTAGTCCAAATAAAATTCGACATTGTGAACTTTGGTGGTTTGGTCCACCTTTCTTACATCAATATAAAGAACTGGAACCTTACAACATTACTACCGTAGAAGGAGATGATCTTTTCCTACAAGAATTGAAGGTAACTTCGGACTTTCCCCTAAATGCCTTAGTAAAAAACTTTGAACCACTGGATATAATTAGTAATTGTTCATCATTTACTAAGTTGCAAAGGGTAATTGCCTGGTGTAAGCGATTTATTGAAAATGCAAGATATCCAATGAGCCGAACTATGGGACCTTTAAAGTGCAAAGAACTATCAGAATCATTGAAGTGTATCATAAAAAATATTCAAAGATCATAATTTTTTAATGAAATTCAACATTTAGAAAGGGGAATTCCTCTTCCAAACTCATATAAATTGTTAAACTCGCATCCTTTTTTAGATGATAGTGGATTACTTCGAGTTGGAGGAAGGTTAAGAAACTTCCCCATTGTAAGAAATTAGAAACATCCCATGATAATTCCCACCAACCATAATTTTACTTATATTGTTATTAATAATTTTCATGTTCACTATTTTTATACAGGTGCTGAAACTATCTTAGCAAATATTAGGAATAATTTTTGGATATCATCCCCAAGAAAAAAATGTAGTTAGAAATTTTTTTAGAACATGCATCACCTGTAGAAAGGATAGTGCTAAAGGTTCGCAGCAATTAATGGCTGATTTGCCAGCTGCGAGTCACCGCTTGTAGAGTTTTCAGTCAGGTAGGTATTGTGTGTGTGTCATTATTGTGGACCCTTCCAGTTGAAAACTTTTTCTGGAATATTCAGGTAGATTAGGAAAGTCTACGTCTGTGTTTTTATTTGTTTTACAGTTAAGGCTATCCATTTAGAAACAGTTAGCGATTTAACAACGGAAGCCTTTCTTGCAGCTTTAAAACGGTTTGTGGCTAGAAGAGGGTGACTCACTGAGATCCATAAAAATAACTAAGTTGGTGCAAATAAAGAATTTAGAAAAATACTTAAAGCATTATTTAAGAGTAAGATGAAAGAAATAATGGATTTTTTGTCTAATGAACAAATCAAATGGAACTTCAACCCACCTTCCGCACTACATTTTGGTGGTCTGTGGGAGGCGGGGGTTAAATGTTTAAAATACCATTTAAAAAGAGTAATTGGCAATTCAATTTTAAGTCATGAAGAATTTCTAACACTTGTAGTTCAAATTGAATGATGTTGGAACTTTAACCCCGGCACATTTTCTAGTTGGATGATCATTGGTAGCAGTACCTGGTCCTGATTACCCATGAACAGATTAAGCCGATGGCAGTTGGTACAAAAGATGAACCAACATTTTTGGCACAAATGGTCTTCAGAGTATTTAAATAGACTGCAACGGAGACCCAAATGGTGTAAGGGCAATGTAGGTTCCAAAGAAGGGACTTAGTCAAACCTTCAGAAAATTCAGATACTTTAAAATGGCATTTGGCACGAATTTTAAAATTGCACCCTGGTAAGGATAATATAGTCAGAGTAGTGACTTTGAAGGACAAACAGGGAATTTATAAAAGACCAGTTACTAAAATTGCCAATTTACAATATGTTAATTGAATTTGTCATCATAATTGTATTTATAAATATTATTGTATCTCTATATATATTAGATTAAATTGTGTAATTGTTCATGATTGAATGTATGTATTGTATTCTCTCTTACTGTATTATTGTAACTTTTAGTGTAATATTTCTATAATGTAAACTTGTTGAATGTCTTCGTTATTGCAAGGCGGGGCAAAATGTTGGTGCCAGTTGGCGAGAATTCCTTTGTATAGATTGCTCCGAGCCCACTGTTTTAACCTTATTTGTAAGCAGTTCGAAAAGTGCAGCGATCCCATATGGTTGGGACCCATTTTGCTTATTAAAATTTGTGGAAATACAGTCCGTTTAGTTATTTTGGTCAACACATTATATGTATATAAGGCAATAAATACTTAGAATTTAAAATAACAAAATGAATTTGATACCTTCATTATTTACATTCATTATATAAGAAAAACATTCCCCCCCCCACCCCTATTTATCTGTTAGAAACACTTCAAAATTTGATTCTTATATTTTGAAAAAATCGTTCTTTCAGTGATTTTTTTCAGTATCTCATAAATTGGTTGCTAAACAGAAGAAACTTTTATAGAAAAATGGAATCGTATCTGATGTTTTGTTGGAATTTTAAGGCACCCGGAAAAGAAAATATACCTTTTTTTAAAAGTAATTATGTATAAAAAAGACAGAAAATAAAAAATTTCAAAATTCCAAAACTTCCGTAACTTTTTTAAAAGAATTTTAAAAAAGCTATGGAAGTTATGTTATTCCGTTTTAGCTTAACTTGGCAGCGTTTGAAAAGATAAAAAAAAAAAAAAAATGTGCCAATCCATTTGAAAAATAGTTCTATCTTGTTCTGGAATTTAAACTAACAAAAATCTATATAAATTCGTGAAAAATGTCATGCATTGTTTAAAATGTGATTGAAAAATATATTTGATGTTTACCAGATATTAAAAACATTTTTTAATTAAAGTCGACAAAGCAATATCATAAAATTTCTCTTTGGCTGAAAACCAGTTTTCGACGCCAATTACGACATTCGCTTCGTATAAACATAATTTGCGAATGCTTTTACAAAAGTTTCTTTTTTTTGAGAGAGAGCTTAGTTTTTACATTAAAGTTTTTAAAGTTCACATATCGATAACAAAGAACGGTAAATTTTAGTTAAAAAATGTAAGAAAAGTACTGCGTAAATAGATTCTCGAATTAAGTCTATTAGACGAAATACACAAACTTTTTTTAAAATCCATAATTTTTACTTAAATTTTTCTATCTTCCGTCGAAACACGGATAATAAAGTTTTAAAAGCGAGAAAAAATTTCGTGCGATTATTTTCACAAACAGTGATGTTATTAAATGTTTCAATAGAATTTCGAGTATTTTTTTAAAAAACTGAGAAAAAAAGATTTTGGAATTTATTCTTTTAAATCATCGATTCTAAAAGAAAAAAGTATGAACTTTTTTAGTACGTAAATTCAATTAATCACAAAAATTAGAAAACGATACAGAGCAATTGAAAATTTTTTTAATGAAAACGCAACAAATTTTTTCATTTTAGAAAAAAAATCACACAATAAAAAGCTGTTGGGATGAAGCGAGTGAACTATTTTTTCTGGCGGAAGGATAACTGTGTGACCCGCCCATACGAGTTTTTCCCGCTTCAATCCCACGCATTCCTTCTACGGGGTTCACTAGCTGACGGTCGCTGTGTGCTTTTGGTCAGACTTGCTGTGTGCTGTTTCCGTGATCGTTATTTTCGTATTTGTATATAAATAAATGTGCTGTACAGAGATACCTGAGTGGAAGTAATTTTACAAAAGAACAACAAGTGGTAGCAGAGCGTGGTTAGTCTGTGTGACGTGTTAGTTGACTTTGTGAACGTTTAAAGCTTTCTACCTACAATGGATAAAATAACGATTCCCGATTTGAACGGAACGAACTATTTTATTTGGGAGCTTAAGATGAAAACTGCCCTTAGCCTAAAGAGATTAGACTCTGTAATCTTAAATGAAAAACCTGAAGACCTTAACCGTAAGGATGACATGGAATGGCAGTCAAAAAATTTAGATGCCGTATCTTATATTAAACTATCGCTCTCCGACGAACAAGCATTGCAATTCGCGGAGGAAGACAACGCGAAAGTGCTGTGGGAGAAAATAAGAGCGACTTTCATCGGCCGAGGCGAAGACCGGAAAATTGATGCAGGCAATGAACTCAAAAACATTGTCATGAAAAACGGCGAAACTGTAGGAGAATATATTGCAAGAGCGCGGGGGATATCGACTAAGTGTCACTCCCTAGGATTGGACGTGTCGCCGAGGGAATTAGTCTACCATACCGTTAGAGGATTGAATGGAAAATTCTCTAAAGTGCGCGATATTTTAAAAACTCAAAGAGACAAATCCATGGAGGAAGTTCTTCAAATTCTAAGAGAAGAAGAAACAACTTTCAACTTACCAATTAAAACTCGTATGGATGGGATTAATGCTGAAGCATTTTATTCCAGGAGAAAAAATGGAACACAAACGAGACTGTGCTACATCTGTCGAAAAGCCAATCACCAGGCAAAGGATTGTTACTATAGAAACAAGAACTCTCCAAGTACAAGCCAAAGGAATATAATACAAAGAAACAATTCGTCTAGAAACAATCATGTATATACAGCTTCCCATCGAGAAGACAAACTATGTGACAATACCTGGATCCTGGATAGTGGTGCATCCTGTCATATGGCTAAAGAATCTGTGTGGTTTAAAAATATTATTCCAGAAGTTATGGACATTTATTTAGCCGATAAGAACACTAAGATGGTGAGCCAAGGAACTGGAAACGTTTCAGCTAAAACTGTGAGTACAAAACACTGTAATTCTACTAATATAACAATTACTCAAATGTCAGTTATGTTCCTCAATTAAGATGTAATTTATTGTCTGTAACATGTTTAATGGATAAAGGTTGTAAGATTAAATCAGAAAATAATTGTGTATTGATATATGATAAAAATGATAAGTTAATAACTAAAGCATTTAAAAATAATGGTAGATTAGAAATTAAATTAGAACCTATGTATAATTCTGAGTGTTATATTTCTGACCAATCTACTAATAATTATGAAATTTGGCAGAACAGGTTATGTCATTTAAATTGTAAATATATGCTTAAAATGAAAGATTATATTGATATTGATAATGTACATAATTTCACATGTGAAACTTGTGATATAAGTAAGGTAACCAGAAAAACTCATCATAGTATTGATATAAGTCAGAGCTCACAAATTCTTGAGTTGCTTCATGCCGACCTGTGTGGTCCAATTAATATCGAATCGTATGGTGGTGCAAAATATTTTATGATAATTGTAGATGATTTTTCTGGCATGTACTTTACTTATTTCTTAAAAAATAAATATGAAGTGTTTGATATATTTTCTCAATTTAAAGCCAAATATGAAAATTTAACTGATAAAAGGATTAAAAAGATAAGAACTGATAATGGGTTAGAATTTGTAAATGAACAACTAGATACTTACCTGGCTAATTCAGGAATATTTCATGAAAAAACAATTCCATACAATAGAGTGAGTCAAATGGCAAGGCAGAAAGAGCCAACCGCGTTCTTCTAGAAAGAGCTAGATCTTTATTATATGAAAGTAAGTTTCCTTTAAAATTTTGGGCTGAAGCTATTAATTGTAGTACTCAAGTATCTAATAATACACCACGAAAAGGGAAAGAAAAAATCCCATTAGAAATTTGGACAGGTAATAAACCGAATTTAAATTACCTCAAAAAATTTGGCGGTGTGGCCTATTTTCATGTTCCGAAAAAAAGTACTGAGAAATAAATTTGAAGTTCCAGGAAGACGCGGAATTATGCTAGGATATGCTAGAGAAAGGAGGGGATATTGTATTTATGATATTAAAAATCAAAAAGTAAGAATCTTTAAAAGGTAGTAATTATTTAGGAGATTGAAAATGAAGCATGGGATATTGACTCGTTTTTTGAAGTCTCTCCCAAAAGAAGCGAAATTAATCAAAATACAGAAAATGGAATATTGTCTAATTTTGATATAAATAATGGGTCTGTAGCAATTGAGAATGATAATTCAATTCCCCTTCAGACCACGTCATCGCCTCAGACAGGCAGAATCCAACTCCCGGTACTTGAATTGAATGATGTACAAAATCAAATCTCCCTGTTAGAAGATCGGAAAGACTAAAATCTAAGCTGATGTCGGTTCATTTAACGAATAATGTAGCAAACTCTTATTTTGAGGCAAAAAATAGTGCTAATTGGCAAAATTGTAAATGGAGAATGAATTAGATTCGTTAGATAAGCATAAAGTTTGGGAAATCGTACAAAAACCTTCGAAATCAAAATTAATAAAAACTAAATGGGTATATACACTGGTGTGCAAAACTTAAGCAACAGGTGGGTTTATTGCCATAACTTCACGAAAAATCATCTGAGAGACATGAAATTCTGAAATGAGGGAGAGTATTATGTACGTAAAG
>BMAV01015223.1:309453-362232 GCA_019973955.1 Trichonephila inaurata madagascariensis
TGAAGCGTAAATATGGGCCTACGACAGCATCTGGATTCTTTTTTCCTCGTGTTTAGATGGACATTGAAATGTTTCTGGTTTATGTGTTTACACTTTTTTTCGACTTTCTCCCATTCCTATAGTGGGGTCACAACGGACATTCCTAACGCCCACAGGATGTCGGTGTCATAAACTAAAAAGGGACGGGGAGCTTTTTTGGAAGATAGAGACCTACACAGTAGATGTTTCATTTTACTCCAGAGGGTTACTTTAAAATAAGCGGTTGTGATTTATACCATCAAAAGACTCATTTTCAAAGAAATTGGCCAGCTGAAATAAGCACATAGTTCCATCTTTTACAATTTAATCACTTGAAATAACCGCAGGTAATTATGTTTTTTAATTTTAACTATTTTGAATTTTTTAATAGTGTTTTTACTCAACACAATAAACACTCACTAGTGGACTGTCATGACTCAATAATAACTCATTCCACACACTACCTCGCTCGAGGTTCTTGTTGCATACACTGAAGTTTATTTTACAATCAGCTAGAGGGCGCTGTTAGTTAACAGCTAACATACCGCCCCACATTGCACTCTCTCTGGTTTAACCATGCAATCATTGTTACTAAATTAACATTCATATTTGTTACATCTAAAACACTCTTTACACATTCAACACTTGACAATTCTCAAGAAATAAGATTACATAAATCATTAAATGCAAATTTTCAAATAACAATAATTTTTTTTATATAAATACAAATCACTTTACTAACAATGAGCCAATTTTACACACCACCAAAAGTACACTAAATGAAAAATTCAAATTATATTTAAGGATCTCTTCCATTGGTAAAACACAAATTTTTGATATGGCTCTTTTGCATGTACTATACTGAGTTTTAATTTTAACAACGCGAATTTTTTTATCTTCGCCATAATACAATTCTACGATTTTACCTAATGTCCATTTATAGGTTGGTAAATTTTCTTCAATTATTAAAACCAAGTTTCCAATTTTTACGTTATTTTTTTCAAACATCCATTTTCCTAGCTGTTGTAATTGATTTAAGTAATTACGACTCCAAAATTTCCACATTAATTGAACTATCTTAGTTATTTTTTGCCACCTTTTGAGATTACACACTCTCCTTACATTTGGTCAAATTAGGTTCTTCTACGGAATTTAAAGATCTATTAATTAAAAAATGGGCTGGTGTAAGCACTTGCAAATCATTATCATTGTTTGATAAAGGGCAAAGCGGTCGAGAATTTAAAATTCCCTCAATTTGTACAGTGACCGTAAGTAGTTCCTCGTACGTTAAATTAATTCCGTTCACAACTCTTTTTAAATGATATTTACATGACTTTATGGCCTCTTCTCAAAGGCCTCCAAAATTGGGCGACCTCGCGGGAATAAATTTCCACTCTATCCCCTCTACTGCTAAGTAATTAGCTAATTTTTCGTCAGGATTTCTGACTATTTCAAGAAGTTTTTTAATTTCATTACTAGCTCCGACGAAATTTTTACCATTGTCCGAAAACAGTTTTGCACATTTGCCTCTTCGAGCCATGAACCTTTTCAACGCGGCAATGAATGCTTGGGATGTTAAATCTGATACTAACTCAATATGTACCGTTTTAAACACAAAACACACAAAAGTACAAATATACACTTCAAACAAATTTCCTTTACGTTGTCCTTTATTTTTAATGAAAAAAGGATCAGAGAAATCTACTCATGAACAATTAAAAGGATAATCAGTCTCTTTTGGCAAATTACCCATAATTTGAGTTGACACAATTGGCTTCGCTTTAAAACAATACATTTATATACAATTTTTCTGCAAATTGACCGACCATTTAACGACCAAAATTTTTCCCGAATATGACTAAGTAAAGATACAGTTCCCACATGTAAACATTTCTTATGAAAGTATTCTATTATTATTAAAGTTAATTTATTATTTTTTGGTAAAATTATCTGGTGCTTTTTATTAAAACTAAACTCTGAATTACACAATCGTCCTCCTACTCTTAAGACACCTTTGTCATCTAAAAAGGGATTCAATGTCTTTAACTTACTGTTTGACTGCACACTTCCTTTATTTTTAAGATTGTTAATGTCACTGAAAAATTCTTGCTCTTGCACCTTTCTTACCAGAAAGGTTTCAGCTTTCTCACGTTCTTTTGCTGTGAGTGGACCAGTCACTCTACTTATACCTTTTAAATTTTCCACGAACCTGAAAATAAAACTTAATACACGTAAAATAGTTATATAATTATTGCTTAGATTAAGTAGGTCATTTAAAAAATCATTAACATGAATATTAAGTACCGATTGATAGTTCTCAATTTGTTCATTAACAGAGTTTTTCAGTTCTGAATTATATTCATCTAGTGTCTCTGTATTGTTGATATTCTCTAAGGATACTAGGAATTGATGCCATTCTCGATATTCTTCAGCTGGCAGGAGGTCATTCCATTCCAATTTACTTCTCCACAAACGCTGGAGGAAAATCTTTGCCTTTGAAATTACTGGTGCCATCAGTCCAACAGGATCAAAGATCTTTTGGCAATAGTAGATAAGACGTCTCTTTTAGTATAAGAGCTGTCCAAACAGACTTTCACTTTAATCAAAAAGCAATCTTGGATCGGCTTTCACGACACTCCTAACGTTTTTGTCTCTGTTAAAGATGCAAAATTGTAATTCTGTTCGGGATCTGATGACAATTTCTCGTGATTGGCGCAAAGTTTATGCAACTCCATTCCAGCACTTTTCAAAATTCCTTTTATTTGTTGTCTGAGGACAATTGCCTCCTCTAACGTTGCAGCACCACTAAGAACATCGTCCATATATAAGTTGTTCCGTAAAACGGAAGCTGCTATAGGGAAGTTGGCCTCTTCGTCCATCGACAATTGGGTTAAAGTTCTCTGTGCTAAGTAGGGAGAACTTACAGTGCCATATGTAACAGTCGAAAGTTCGTAAATTTTGGGTGATTCATGTTCACTTTCACACCAAACGATCCTCTGCAGATTACGCTGTTTAGGGTTAATTAATATAGTTCGATAGATCATTTTAATGTCTGCTGTAAATGCATACGTTAAGTTCTGAACCTGAGCATTTGCGCATACAAAGTCCTCTTGTATCACTCCTCCATTATATTGAATGTCATTTAAAGATATGCCATTATCAGTTAACGAAGAGCAATTAAAGACAACTCTAAGTTTTGTTGTGGACTTTTCTGGACGATAAATTCCATGATGGGTAGCGTAATATGTGATTTCGAGTTCAGTTTCGTTAGTCACTTCCTTCATATGCCCAGGTTCTTCATAATTTCTTAAAAATTCACGGTATAAATTTAAGTAATTTTCATCTCTAGCTAAGCGATTCCACAGCGATCCAAGTCGTTTGAAAGCTATGTCTTTCGAATTACCCAAACATGAGGGATCCTCTTTTAAGGGCATAGATACTACATATTTACCTTCTTTAGTTCTAAAATGAGTATTCGCGTAATGTTCCTCACAAATTAGCCTTTCTTTATTTTTAACTATTGGTTCCTCTACCTCCTCTACTTTCCAAAATTTTTCTAAAGTTTTATTTAAGTCCTCGTCACGAATCAAACCGCAGTGAACCTTAGTTTCATTTATTGAATCTAAATTACCCGTTACTATATAACCAAATACGCTGTTGACTAACAGTAATTGCGAATTTTTTTATTTCAATTCTTTCCGGTTTCAATAAATCATAAAATATATATTTGCACCTAATAATAAATCAATTTTGCCGGGAATATTAAAATTAGAATCCGCTAATTCCACAAAATTAGAAAAATCAGAATTTATCTCTTAAAGTTTTCTTCGGAATAAAACCAGTGATTTTTTTTAACTACGAGCATATCTAACTCCCTTTTGAAAGATTTATTTTTATTAGAAATCGCCACTTTAACATTCCCATTGACAACCATAGAGGCATTTTAACACTCCCATTGACAACCATAGAGGCATCATTTAAACACGAGATTAATGTATTTATTCTTTCGGTCTTAAGTTGTGTAATTTATTCGTGCACTCGTTTGAAATTAGACATGTTTCACTTCCCGAATCTAACAAGGTCCTAAATGTCTGCCATTCTGAATATTTATCTTTCACGAGAATTAAAGCAGTACTCAAAAGGCACTTGTTTTTTTAAAACATGCCATTGCTACAATTTGTCTTTGTCTACTATCGGAACGAAAGATTCAGCCCTTGCACTCAAGGCGAAATGTGACTCATTCTGTTTAACCTCTGTCATCGTCTCGAGGGGGGAGAAAGAATTATTTTTCATTTCTCTGGGATAATGTAATAATTTATTATGCGGCTTAGAACAGAAACAATTTTTTGATCGACGTCTGCTAACGCTACATTGAGGTGAAAAACATTTAAAACAAAGTCTATTATTTTTAACAAATTCTACTCTTTCGTTTACCGAAAACGTTTTAAACTGTGGACAAAATTGTAGAGCATGAACTTCATTATTTTTACACAATACACATTTATCATTTTTTAACTCACAAGGAGAGGGCACGACTAAGGAAATTCATTTCGGGTCAAGACTTGGTGTAATAGCAGTACTCCTTTAGGGTGTTCAACCCTTAATGTAATTCCGTCGAATGGCCAGTGTATTCGGAGAAAACAGCGTTCATTTTTTTTTCACCGGCCTAGTGGCTCGATTGGCTAATCGTCTGCTTTGAATGCGGGTGGAACCGAGATCGAATCACGTGGAAAACTTTTTTCTTTCAATTCCTTTAATTATATCTTAAAATTAAATAAATTATTTATGAAAGATTTATTAAATATTGAATGATATTTATGTAATTATTTTGTATTTTATAGAGTAAAGAATAAATATTTTTATTATTTAAAATTAATTATTAATTAAAATTTCTTAAAATTATGAAAATTACATAAAATTATTAAAAATTAAAATTACTTAAAACTATTATTAATTAAAATTATTTAAAAGTACTATTAATTAAAATTATTTAAAATATTTTTAATTAAAATTAATTATTTATTAAAATTAAAAATAAAAATTAATAAATAATTAAAAATAATTAATTAATACTAATTTGAAATATTTAATTAATATTAATTAAAACTATTAAAAATTATTTAACACATTTATTAAAATTATTTAAATATATTTTTTTTAAAATTAAGTAAATTTATTTAAAAAGGACTTATTAAGTATTTCATATAATTATAAAATAATTAATTCAATAATAATATATTTTATAAATTATTTTATATTATATATATAATTTTTCATTTATAGTATATTATATTTCACATCATAAAACTATTTGTAAATAATAATTATGTGAAATATCATTTAATATTTATTATATATTTTATTATAAATATTATTTATTTATATAAAAATATATTTGTTAAACTTTATATAAATATTTAATTACAGTAATTTTTTTACTTTATAAAATGTAAAATATCACATTCAATATTTAATAAACCTTTCATAAATAATTTACTTTATTTTAAGAAATAATTAAAGGAATTGAAAGAAAAAGTTTTCCGCGTGATTCGATCTCGGTTCCACCCGCATTCAAAGCAGACGATTAGCCAACCGAGCCACTGGGCCGGTGAAATATAATGAAACTTAATTGTATAAAAGCTAAGCATGAATTTCGAACGCTGTTTTCTCCTAATTGACTGGTCATTCGACGGAATTACATTAAGGGTTGAACACCCTAAAGGAATACTACTATTACACCAAGTCTCGACCCGAAATGAATTTCCTTAGTCGTGCCCTCCCCTTGTCAGATAAAAATACATTCGATGTATCTCGAGGTATTTTCGTATTAAATTTGTTTTGTTTATTATAACTAAAACGCTTGGCATTTTCACATAAGGGCTTAGAAAATGACTCATTTTTATTTTTGCCTTTTGATGACAAATATATATCGCACTCACGCCCTAACTCATGTGGTTTAAAATATTTCTCTCCCTGTTTTATGCTCATATGAGACATTAATTCTCTATCGAGAGTGCTCATTATTTTATCCGATACAATTAACTCACACAATGATTTAAAATCATTCACATTGCGCAGCTGACAATAATATTCAAATGTCGCGCATAATCTCGATGCAAATTGTACATATCTCTCTGAACTTATTTTTTGCACTTTATGAAATCTATTATAGCATTCTTGCGGTGTGGGGGAAAATTCTTTAAAACTACATCTTTAAGCTTACTATAATTATTTAACTCTTCGTCGGAAACATGAACAAGTAAATTATTAACTCTTTCACCTAGAATATTTAACATAATTTCGCTTTTAAATTGTTCGGGAACCTCTTTAATTTTGAATGCTTTTTCAAGAGACTGGACAAATAAATGGTTGATTTGTCGAATCGGCAGCTTCTCTCGCCAAGTGTTTTCTCGCCAAATCGATAGGCGCACCAAATCTGGTAATCCTTCTGAATTTGTTTTCCAGTGAAGGAGAAGTCGGTTTTTTGGCGAAATTGGGCGCATGCGTAGTAGATTTCTTTAATTTTAACAGTTTTAACGATAGCGCGGCAAGCTAGCGCTTACGTAATTTGTTTACAGTTTAATTTTAACCAATGATATTACTTATTACTTTAAAAATTAACGATTCTTAATTTCTGCACATGCGCAGCTTTTTTATAACGGCCGTTAATGAGGAAACGCTCATTTCTTTTGCTTCGGTTGGGTCAGCTGTTTCTTTCGGCTTCGTTTTCTTCGTTTTGGGAATTATTTTTACAGGTAATATTTTTATTTCTTTCTCCACATAAATTTCTAAAGATTACCATGATGTCCAGCGATGCTGTTAGGATGAATTTGAATGAATGCATGCAAAAGTATGATGAGTATTCTGAAAGGTTTTTTGCCCTGTTGCCTGTGTTTGGAAAGAAAGCGGTGTTAGAATGGTGCATGAAAGAAGGTTTGATTGCTTCTTCATACGTTTGCCCGAAATGTGGGAAACCTATGGAATTGAGAGAAAGAACGGGCAAAAAATTGAACGATGGTTTTGAATGGCTTTGTAGAAAACAGTCCAGTGTGAAAGAGGAGAATCATCATGTTTCTCGGAGTGTAAGGAAAGGGTCTTGGTTTGAATTGGAGCAACATGGATATGTGTACTGTTTTGTTAGTGATGCGTAAATGGTTTGGAAGGTGCCCTCAGAAATATGCAGTCGCAGACTTGGGTGTTGGTTCACACACGGCTGTCGATTGGTATAATTTCTGTAGGGAAGTATGCATACATGTTTTAATTAGAGATAGTTGCAAGATTGGAGGAGTGGATGCGATTGTTGAGGTGGATGAGAGTAAGTTTGGGAAAATGAAATATGGTAATGGAAGACCCGTGAAAGGAAAATGGGTGTTTGGAGGTACTGAAAGGAATTCGAACAAATGTTTTTTCAGAGTGGTTTCATGTCGAACGAAAGAATGTTTGCTAGCTGTCATTAAAGAATGGGTGTTGCCTGGTACCACAATCATTTCGGACTGTTGGGCTTCCTACAATTGCTTAGAAGATGAAGGTTTCCAGCATTTGAAGGTAAACCACAGTCTGACGTTTGTGCGTCCGGTAACAGGTGCGCATACTAACAGCATTGAGGGCTCGTGGAGTGGAATCAAACGTTTCCTTGGAAATACGACTCATCGTACCGAGGACATGTTTGATTCATATCTTCATGAGTTTATGTGGCGAAGGAAAAATTCCCATTCCGTTGAGAACGAAGTCTTCAAAACGTTCTTGGCGGATGTGGCGAGTGTTTTCCCTCCTTTACAACAGGACGTCCCACCGGAGCAGGAAATACCGCATGATGTTCGGCCGGGGACATCCTCTTCTTAAACATCGTTTTTTAAGGTAAGTCAAAAGATTTTCATTTTTAAATGCATAATTTTTGCAGCGATTTTCAATTTCAAAACTTTAAAATAATACGTTTTTGATGATTTCCCTTCCGCCATCTTGAATTTCGCGCTCCGGCGTTGCGTGTTGTGGTAGGGTTGCAACTCCGAAACACAACACGCAAAAACGCGCCAAATTGGCAATTTTTCAAAATTTGGCGGAAAAGCGGCCGATTCGACAATTTCACCAAATAAATTATATGACTACTCTCTTGAAGGTACCGGTATTGTTAACGTTTTCACGGATTTTTAACAAAGTCTCAATTTTAATATTGGCGGCAGTTTCAAGCTCACTCTGATTTCGAATATCGGAAATTCGAGGTAAATTCTGAATATTTGCAAGCTCTAACTGTTTTTGCAATTGCGCTAATTTAATTCGTTCAAATTCTAACTTAGTTTCACTATCTAACCTCTTATTTCTAACTTCCTCCAAAGCATAATCGATTGCGGATTGAACTAACTCTTTATCCTTTTTGTAAGCGTCACTACTTTCAATTAAGCTTTTTAAATCAGCGATTTTTGCACCTTCCGGCACAGTTAAATTTAACTCTTCTGCAACGATTTTTAACTCGTCTTTCTTTAATTTATTTAAAGACATATTTATGAATTAAGGTCACTAATAGAAGGATCATATGCACCTACCTCCTCAGATCGCTGTTTCACGCCGTTAGCTTGAGTTTCGGTTTCAGTTTAGAAATCGGTCTCTAGTCACACTTTAGACATCACACTCTTTTTCACTGAATTTTGATAATCCAACGGCTTCACAAATACACATATTCATTAGATCGCTTATCTCCGGCTCGACGGACCATGTTTTTACTTAACACAATAAACACTCACTAGTGGACTGTCATAACTCAATAATAATTCATTCCACACACTACCTCGCTCGAGGTTCTTGTTGCACACACTGAAGTTTATTTTACAATTAGCTAGAGGGCGCTGTTAATTAACAGCTAACAAATAGTAATATTTTAAAGATTTTAAAGACACACAAGTTTGTGTTTTTCTTTAAATAAATTAAATATATTGACGACCTGATAAATCAAAATAACTTCGAAAGAGAAAAGATATAGAAACAAATAAGTGCAACGCAATCGGTTACTCTTCAATTTATAGACAAAACAGGTAATAAAGTGATTGCGCCTTGTGGTGGTGCGCTTTTTCTTTGAATTTACATTAGAAATAAAAATGCGGTCTAAAGCTAACAGAATACATAGGCTTTCAAAAAAAAAAAAATCTGTGCAACTGATTATTTTCAATAAATTTCTATAGGTACAAAATTCAATTGATTATTTCAAACATGCGATAAATAAACTTTTTCAATTAAGAATTTTCCTTATACATAGCATCAAATTTAAAAAAAAAATCTGTGACTAAAAGGTACTTACTTATATGTAATTTATTCAAAGCCTGATGCAGCTGGAATTTCTAATTAAATTACATTTCTTAGTATTAAAGAACAAAATATGCAATGTCTGCATTAGATTGGTTGGGTTAAATTTCTGGCACTATGATATACTGTGTCAAACACTAAGTCTTTTATTGGGAGATATAACCGTATTTTTACGATATTAAGATAAAGTGTGAAGGAAAAACTTATTGTATTTGCTTTTAAGAAAAAAAATCAATGTATAAAAATAAAATACTTTGTTTAACGATTTTAATTAAAAAGCTTACTAAGTTAAATGAAAACTAGGTTTCATTGTCAATGAAATTATTTTGCATATATGTGTCAATAGTAACAGTATATGGATTTTAAAATCTTTTCTTTGGATCTAATTGAAATAATATTGTTGACATGAATCTTTTCTCGTAAGATAACTTTCATTTTTGGAACGAGTCATTGCACAACCATCATTATTGTTCTCAGTATTAAAAAAAATTGCAGTTCATTTGTCTGTTGCTTATAGTAAATTTCGGTTTTTTCCCCCATTGAATCACTGAATGCGAAATCAATATAAAATACACATTTGCAGATTTTTTTCTCCTTTTTTCATGCATCAAGTGAAAATTTTTGAAATCTTTTTGTTATTATTAGAACATTTTTATAAGTCATTGTGTTATCGATCGTTGATTAAAGTATCCGAAAGGCATTTTTTTAAATTCTTTCTGAATATGTTCAAAGTTTGAATTAGATCAGCAGTTAATGTGTTATTTCAATGTGTTCTTCTTTTACTCTAAAAGGAGATAAATTTAATAATATTTTTTTATTTTTTAAAATATATTTTTTAATAATTGCATGTGTTATAATATAAAATAATATATTTTTACTATATAATATTAAAAATATTTCAAAATGACAAAATATTCTTTTGGGAAGCCAAAAACGGAATTTTATTGGACTGAGAACTATAATGTATTTATTATTAAAGTATCACAGTCTACATTTTAAGTATTTTTATTAGTGTTAGTTCTTTTAAGATTGATTTACTATGGTTATTTATTTCTAGTTCTATATTAATGAAATTTGAGAAAGTATTTTTTTCTTTGGAAATTGTAGAAGTAAAACACCTTTTTTAAATTCAAATTTATTTAAATCCATGCAATCTTTTGTGCGCGCTGTATACAGATTTATATTTGGGGCTGTTGAGAAAAAAGTTAAATGTTATATTCTCAGAAGGCATAGTTTTAATTTGAAAAAGCTACTTTGTTAGAATGTATTGCCATGTAATTACCATTTCCAAATATATTAAGTATACGTAAGTACAGTATTTCAATGAAAGTAAAAAATATGGGCTTCTTTTTCTTTGTTTCAAATTTACGATAGGATAACGATCGTAACGATTTTTTAAGAATCTTTGATCGGATGTGGCTTTCGACGAAATGCTCTGATATACAAAAGAACTGTTTGACGGGACTAACTTAGACTTTGAGGTGATCCCTGATAACTTTGAGATGACGCAGCCACATTACTTAATTCGACAAAGAAATATTAATTTTTATCATGAAGCACAAGATGATCCAGTGGAAGACCCTGAATTAAAATTCAAGATAGTTTTTATTTTTTATTTTTGCACAATTGATATAGCAATTAATATATCTTAGACTGTAGATTTAATTAAATGAGTACCCACAGCTATTGTTTTCAATTTTTATACAATACATATGATTTAAAAGAAACCTTTAAAAATTTAATAACTAAAAACTGTAAAAATTCAGAAATAATTTTGACCGATAAGGGATCAGTGGATATCAACGAGCTTGATCTTGCAAATAAGGTAGTGTCAGTTTCTATTTAATTAGGCAAAAAAGAAAACCCAATTGAAGTTATAAAACTTATTTCAACTTTAGAATTTTCCCCAAATTTTGCTACTGCATTTAAATTTTTGCTTTGTTTGTAAATAAGTGTAGCAAATGGAGAGACAAGTTCTTCAATATTAAAATTCATTAACAAATTCTTACCATTCACAACTTTAAGAGATTAAATGATTCAGCTATATTGACTATCGAACATGAATTAGCTGAACAAATGGATTTTCAGAAATTGATCAGAAAGATTTTAGAGGTATATGCAGAAAAGGAAGATTTATAATTTTTGTTTGTTTGTAATTTCTGTTGGTGTCAACTATTCAGATTTTGTAGGTGTGTATCTATGAACAATTTATCCTTTTCCATAATTTTTTTTTTATTTTGAGGAGGGGTGGCATCATGCATTTTTGTCCCAGGTGGCAAAACTTCATCAAAAAAAAAAGGTGATGCTATCTGTTAGGTGGGATTTCAAAGGAATCAGCATTTTTTAGCTTTTACTGCACAACAAAACGATTACTGTCATCAGCAGGATACATTGAATGATTCATTTGGACAGAAAAGATCAGAATTGAACAGGGGAAAAGGAATTGATCCAGATTTATTCTTATAAAAAATCCCTTTAAACTGATGGGCCAATAAATAATTATCATCAGCATTTTAGGTTTTAGCGAGTATAGACAATGATTTTATTATTTTTTTAAAAAAACTAGATGCTTTTTTTAAAAAACTATCTCAGAAATATGCCATATTGTTTTGTAAAAATTTTTTATAATATTTTTAGTTTAAGCACAGTCGGTTGTGTTATTGTAATTTTATGACCTGAACTTTTAAATTTATTTTCAGTAAAATCAAGTCTTTAGTTAACAATATAAATATGTCTGGCAGAAAATATAAAAGTGGAGCGGAAAAAAGAAAATTACTGTTAAATCGAGAAAAAGAAAAAATTAAATGTGTGTGTGCGTCAAAATTTTAAATTTTCTTACAATGGAGTAAAGTAACAAGAATATAACAAATGCTGATACATTAGTAAGCAAAAGGGAAAGGAACTTAGCCAAAGAAAACGGAGAAACACGACAAACAAATATTAATGATGAAAATATGCAAGATCTCGATGACCAGCAGCCTTCTGAAAAAAGATATGGTTCAGCCAGAGGGCATCAGCAATACCCTGACAGAAAAGTGTTTAGAAAATGCTGAGTTTAAGAAATACGTTGACGTAGGTTCGTGGTCTTAATCGCTAAGTAATAATTTTATTGATTATATCTTTTCACATGAAATGAGTTATTTTCAAAATAAAGATCCAAACAATAAATATTCTGTTTCGATAAGAGATACCATACAAAGATAATAATACAAAGATCGAAAGAGATCATTTTCAAAGAATCATTTCATTAAAAAACTTAAAAATGGCCAAGTGCTAGAAAGATCTTGGCTCTATTATTCAACCAGTATTAGTAGTGTTTTTTGTTTGACCTGCAAACTGTTTTTCTAAAACAAATTCTCAATACACAACTGACTTCTGATTGGAAACAATTTACAAGTTGTTTAGAAAATCATGAAAATTCTATTGAACATAAAAATTCAATGTTAGTTTGGTTGACACGAAAAGAAAATAAGTCTGTTTTAGATAAACAGTTACAGGAGCAACTAAGAAAAGATACAGAATACTACCACAATGTCCTCAAACGTGTTATTGCGGTAATGAAGTATTTGGCTATGATAGGTTTAGCATTTAGGGATACTGAGGAAGTTTTTGGTTCTCCTCATAATGGTAATTTTATGGGTGCCCTGGAACTGCTAGATGAGTTCGATCCATTCATTTGTGAACTTACTGAACAGCGAGAATTACGACCAAAATTGTTAATACCGTACTTATGAAAAACAATATATGAGCAAATAATTGAGATCATGGGCAAGAAAATCATTAAAACAATTACAACTAAGATAAACAACGATGACACAAAGTACTATTCAATTGTGATGGATTCAGAACCAGATTTGTCCCACACTGACCAACTTTCTATTGTACTACGATATTGTTTTCGGAGAAAAGTATATAAAAGGCGTGCCCCATTAATTAAGATTAGTAGTCACATTGTGGCTTATACTTATTTAATTCTCTACAAGAATTTTTAGAAACAAATGGACTGTTGGATAACTGTAGGGGACAGTCATTTGACAACGCTGCTAATATGTCCGGTCAATATAATGGTGTGCAAGCTCTTCTAAAGGAAAAAAAATAAATTCGCTAATTATGTGCCGTGTGCTGCACATTCTCTTAATCTGGTTTGTGCAGAATTAGTTAAGGTTGCAACTGAAATCGTGAACTTCTTTGGATTAGTGCAACAAATATGTTTTCTTTTCTACTTCGACCCATAGGTCGGAGCTTCTAAATCAGAGGTTCCCAAACTTTTTTGCCTCATAGACCCCTTGACAGGTTTTTCGTTTTGGGGTAGACCTCCTACTTACCTAATATTACATTTTGGCAAATTCATCAACTTAAATGTGTTTTTGACAGCAAATATAGAGCTACTTCCTTTAAATGACTTTTTTTAACTGTAGTGAAGTAATGTTAAATACTTAAGAAAACACATGTTAATTAATTAAATAAAAATTTAATTAATACATAAAATAACTGAGTGACTAACAAATGTATTTAGGGGGAGGGATGAATCTGGGGATGCAATAACAAATTTTCAATATTTGACATCAATCTCGTCAGGTTTAACCATAAATATCTCTTCGGTTAATAGTGTCCAGTCTGCTTTCTTTTTGTGTTTCGGAGATTGGCAAGCACACTGTAACTCCTTCTCAATCGGAAAAACAATTAAAAACTTTTTAAGATATTCCATAATATGGAATAAATAACAGGTATACCTTTTTAAGCCAGAATTATTGACATCCGGTTTTAAGCTTTATTTTAAGATCTTTGTTAGTGCCTATTCCTAGTGCATAACTCTTGTAATCTGACTTTTTTTTTTCAATGGGACTTATGAATTTATTGCCTACTGTGGTATTAAGATAGTCAAAACATTCTCAAGCCTAGTTTCAAAATCAGAAAAAAAGGGCATTTAAATATTGAACGTAGGTTAAAACGTCTTTTTTAAATGCAAATTAACCTCATTCAATTTAGTAAATAAAACTGTGAAATAGGTAAGTCTGCTTTCCACTTGATTAAATTTCCTTTTAAAATTAAAGTCACAATCTTGTTTAGTGAGATCCACTATTGTAGACCCCCATTTACACCTCATAGACCCCAAATTATTTTTTCGCTGACGTAGACGCCTTGCAAGTCGTCATAGACCCCTGAGGGTCTATATAGACAACTTTGGGAATCGCTGTTCTAAATCGTGAAACTAAACTGAAATTTACCTTAAAAAGTTTAAGTCAGACCAGATGGTCTTGTCACTACTATGCTGTAGAAGCCTTAAAAGATAATTATGATAATATCAAGAATATTCTTAAGACATTTAGTGACAATGAAAATGAGAAAATTGATTTTCGAAAGGAGGCAGTAAATTTACATAATAAATTAACAAAACTCGAAACTGCCATTTTAATTATATTTTGGGAAGAAATATTAGAAAGATATAATTCAGTTAAATAAAATTTCAGACTCCTGGTTTGGACATCTGTGAAGGGAATAAGTTTATTATGTGTCATTAAAAACGTTTATAAGCAATGTACGACATGAATCAGATAAAAACTAAAGGAGTATCAAGACGCCGCCAAAAAATTAAGTCCTAGTGTAGAAACGGAACATAGCGATGTGAACAAGAAACGGGTTATTTCAAAATTTGCAGATAAATCCACCGAAAAAGCTGTGTATGGGACAGAAAAATTCAAAAGAGACAGGCTTATTGTTGCCTTAGATAAGCTAATCCTTGATTTAATTAGAAGTCAAGTATATGCAGAATATAGTAAGAAATTAAAATTTTTGATGGATTTGCATGATCAAAGTAAGGAGAACATCAACCTGGAGTGTACGCGCTATTATTAATTACTATTCAAATGACATAGACCAACATTTAGTAAAAGAAGGTATTTGATGCAAAACTTATCCAAAAGAAACTGAGCTAGAGTCCTATACTTGTAGAGATATATTCAATTTAATTTTTGAAAAGAAACTTGTTGGCGTTTTTCCAAACTTTTATACCATTTTATAAAGATTTTTTTAACGCTCCCTATTGAAGCAAAAGCACCGTTGTGAAGCAGAGCGTGCTTTCTCTAAAATGTTCTATATAGAAAACAAATATAGGACATCAATGACAAATATATATACTAGGTTTAATTATTTATCACTTCTTTCTATTAATACTGGTCTCACCAAAGACTTAAATTGTGATGAGCAAATAAAAGAATTTGCTGCACAAAAATGTAGAAAAGTTCTTTTGTAAATTATGTTATTGTTTATAATGTATTTAAATTGTTCGAAATAAAACTTTTTTAAAAAAACCCTTAAATTTCGTATATTTTAAATGTACCCGCACAAAAATTTTTTTTTAGGAAAATGGCAAAAGTTTAATTATTTAGAGGGCCCCCAGATATCGTTAGCCCAGGGTACCCAAAGGTCATGGTTCGGCCCTGCTGTCATTAGAAGAGTCTCTATAGCATTCCCATCTCTTAAACTGGGCATTAAGAGTATTTAGCAGTGTTTTTTTTCCGTGCTCGATATTCTCTCATGTACTCTGATGGCGATTTGGCAGTAGCACATGATGAATTTGCACTATTTTTTTTTTCTTTCACGAAACTCTTTTCCTCTTTGTGCATTTGATTTAGGCATTCTAACTAGAACTAATAATAATTAAATGCAAATGAAAATTTAAAAAACAAATTAGCCGCCGAACACATAGCCATGTAGCCAAAAATCTAAGGAAATATTTCAAAAAGGCACGCTTTTACTGCAAGAGCTATTTTGTCTACACCGTAATGCATAGATGTTCCCCGTGTCTAGAGGAAAAGGACCCCCAATCGCAAAGTGGGCAAGTTGAGTAATCGGAGAGGTGGGCAATCATCCAACTTTTTCACGGATATGACGTAAGTCACGTGGTGTCCCCGTTCCCCCTTTCCACCCACTCGCTATCCTGTCACCATGGCGACGACTCGGGGGTGGGGGAAAAGACCACTTCCGTCTGCTTTTTCGACTGTTACGCAAAACTGGGCAAATTTCTCATTCACTTCCGAGCGCAAAAAAGGTTTCACTTCAAAAAAAAAAAAAAAAATTACACTGTGTTCTGGCGAAATAAACGGTCTGTTCGATTCCGGAATTATATTTTGTTCGGATTTGGCACGGAAGGAAGGATGACGATTTTAAAAACGACGAAAATCTTTCCCCTGCCGTTCCTTGGCGTCTTTAGCCCCGTTTACATGGGCAAAAATTGCCGGCAAAATCCCGGATCGCATCCGCTTTGGAGCCGTTTACACGACGACCCGGTATTTTGCCGGCTCGAAATGCAGGTGCGAATTTTGTACCCGCTTCCGACCAGGTGCTTTGGTGATAAAATGCGGAATCCCATGATGCATTGCGCCAGAGATTCGAGTTGGCTGCTGTTGTCGAGTGCGCGCGTTGGTCAACAGAGGAAGTTAAGAGCACTAATAAACATCTGGGAGGACCAGAACATCCAGCAACAATTTGATGGAACTGTCCGAGATTCGGAAGTTAACAAGTGCCATCATTTCCGATTAAAATAATATTCTATTCAGGTACAGGGAAGGATGTAAGTAAATTTATATTTAGTATGCTCTGCATGTATGTTTCCAATATTTTAATAAGATGATACATATATTTTAAGACAGTTTTTGAGATTGATTTGAAATTATTACAATATAATTCTTACAGGTGTAAACAATAAAATTGCATTTTTTTGTTATTTTTCCTGATTTATCTTATTGAGTGTTTCCATATAAGAAGTAAAAAAGTAGTACTATCTTATAATTAAATAACTCCATAAAGGTGTATTGAATTTTTTTTTTTTTTTTTTTACTGTGAAAATTGATATAACCAATAGAATGAACTGTTTCATATTAACATTCCCTTAAATTCATGAGGATAAGAACTTAAAAAGAAAATTTCTTTTTCTAAAATCTTCAATATTGATCCACTTTCACTTAACCATTTAATTTTTGTTATTAAAGCAAACCATGATTTACTGTACCAAAAGATACACATACCTACAAAATTATTTTATAAAAGCTAAATATTACTTTTTTTTCTCCTCGAAGGATTAAATAATCCCACAATTATAAAACATACTATGAACAAGTTCTTATGAAAACATTGCACATCAAAGAAAATACATGTTTTTTTACAAACAAAAATTAATTTAGCTTTTTAATTAAAGTTGAAGTAAATATGAAAGTTTTTGTTTAACAATTAGGAATACTGAAATGGAAATAAAATTGCTTTTAACATCATTTAAAGGTTTTGGGTATCTGAAACAATCTTATAAAAAACAAGCATTTGATATGTTTTATACACTGACTTCCTTTGTAATTATTAGCCTTCAAAAGGTTTCAATTTTCTTAAAAATGCCTGATTCCAACATTCAGAAATAAATTAATTGGACGTTTTTGAATAAATTAAGAAACATGTTAAAAGAAATAGGCTTTTTAATAAAACTATTTTAATGTAAAACAAATTAAATTGTTTTCGTGAAAATTTCTCGTATACAGTTTTTATTTAATAATCATACTCATTTTAATATACATCATTTATTGACACTTAATTTTAACATTACAGGAACACACTATAAGTAAATAAAGCATTTCCTGATCTGCTATATAAATCAGACTCTCTGAAAGTAACACTATACTATAAGGACAAATTGAGGATCTAACTGCCAATATTCAACATGCATAATATCTTGTACAATTATTATATCTCAATTTTTATCTTATTTATAATATCTAATAAAATTCTCTGGAAATCTTATGATTGGCTTTTTCAATTTATTTACAGCAAAAAAGTATTAATTTTTTAAAATATTTACAAAAGAGTATTAAATGTCACTAACCCAAACAAATAAAATGAAATAAAAAAAATTAAAGAAAATTATCTTCAAAGATTTGATTGATAAAAAAAGTCAAATTATGCAGAATTTCTAAAATGTTCACTTTATGTATATCATTAGGTTTATGACATAGAAACTTAAATTTTTAAACACCTAATGATCAGGCAATTAATAGTAAACAAAAAATTTTAAAAACATTCTTTTCTTCAAAGTTTCTGCAAATTTTATTTCCTCTAATTTTAATACTATCAAAATTAATTTAATCAAATTAATGCTTTTTTCCTTTTTTGGGTACAATACATTTACAAAAGTTAGATTTGAAAAGGTCTTCTCTTGTTTTTAAAGAAATTAATGGCAAAAACTAGACTTTTAATAGATTACTGATGGCAAATTAATTCCCAGTGAAATAACAAGAGTTTCAATTGAGCTGAAACTTCCACATAAAAGTTTTAATACCTAGATATATTTTGGTTTTTCATTATTACATATCAAATTGCTTCAGAGCAATCAGATCATAAAGTAAACAGTGAAATTGCCCTTTTCTCTTAATTCATGTAACTGAAATTTTACAAAAATTAATTCTACAGCTTCATAAAAAATGCACATAGTAAAAATGCCCACAAAAAAGAAATTTCATAAAAAAGTTTCATCTTAAAATTTGTTGCTTTGGGAGGAGGGGAGATTTTATTCTCTTCAAATTAAAAAAAATGTAATAAATTATTTATGTACAATAATTTTAACTTAGTAAAGATAAGGAAAAAAAAAAAGAGAGAGAAATAAATCTTTAAATTCAAAGGGCAAGTAATTGGGTTGTCTGCTCTTTAAAATTAATTAAATCTACAAGAAAAACAGCCAACTGTGTGAAATATACCAGGAACTAGAAAGCAAAAACAGGAGACTAGCATTACATTTGTATATAGGTTAGCTACAAATTTTTTCATAGTATTTTTAAGAAATTGTAAATGGTATGGGTCCAGATTAAATGGAATATCACAAGAATTTTGAAATTTCAGATCTTACAAACTGGCAGAGTTATAAAATCCACTTCTATACAGTCAACTTTCAGAATTTTCTTAAAACAAATTAGAATACTGAAATCATGCAACTTATAGAAAGGAGTGTGGAATAAAAGAAACAAATACACGTATAAAATGGCAATGTATAATGTGACTATTTTTTATAAAATATCTCGATAAACTTTTTTTCATGTCCTAAAAATACAATAAACCTTTGTATAACATTTGTTCATCATTACTGTAAAATTACATATTAAATATTAAAGCTTATTACATTTATTTTTAAACCACCCTAATTTTCCTTACATTAATTTTAAAAAATAAATCTGTACATTGCATATACTTATAACTACATCAAAATAAAGGGGGTGAATGGATACATACACAGTAAAATTGACAAAGGGTTTTCTTTCTTTTTTTTTTTTTTTGAATTTCACACTAATTACAAAATTCCTACAATCAGTTCCTCTAAAATATACAAAGCATTATCTTCTGTTTTAATGGAAATATTTGATTTTTTTTACACTGAACATACCAGAACTTAATGGATAACTATTTCTACCAGTTACTTTACATATATAGTGTTAAATATACTTCAGTTCATCCAAACTGCATGACATGCATTGACATGTTATTTCGTTATCACTGATATGCAACTGAAGTATCCTTTTATATATTACATTAATACTTTAAAAGAAATGGAAGATGAAACGATATCAGAAAAAAAGATTCAGAATTCTCGCTCTGAAATTTAATATTTGAAAATATAATAAAGTTAGACTAAATTAAAATCATTATTAATTCAATACATTACCAAAGTTTATCATTAATAAATTAATCATAATTTGTACTAATTGTAAGCAAGATTCTTTTACCAGGGCAATCCTAAATTTCATGAAATTTCTCAGTTCCCCAAATTACACATGTGCAAAATATTAAATTACTTCAAAGTTTCTCTAAGAAATACTAAATCAGTACTCGTACTATTCCACAAATTTTGGAACATGTATTAAACTGCTGACTAATTTCGCCAAGCAAAAAGACATAACAAATTAAAAAAACAACAATTATATCACTATTATTGTTACTGTGTTCAAACGTGATCAGGGACAGTTTCTACAATTGGCTGTATATTGCAGCATTTGGTGGTTTTTTGATTTGAAGAAATTAGTCGCTATTATACAATACAAGCACCCCAAATTTGTCCTTTCAACATATGTTACACAAAAATATCAGTGATTTTGGATGATGAAACACTTATTTTTGAAAAAAATTCTTTCAAATTACCTTTTTTTTACTGAATTCTTCATTAACACAGATTATTGTAAACAACAATGTTAAGTTATTCATTTAAAGGTAAATAGAGAGTTGAAAAAGGTTATATTGAAATTCTGAATATTTCCATTGCTTTTAGAAAGTAAACATCCCACAGAAAATGCCTATATGTAAAGTCGTATTTGGTTTCATGATCCTAATTACCGTTAAATATCATAGAACTGATCTAAGTACACTTCTTGGGTCAATATTTGTAACTAAATCAATGCGACAAATTTATTTAGGTCTTAAATTTATTAGCAGGATAATATCAATATACATGAGCATTTAGACTTTAATACTTATGTAAAAAAATCCAGAGTATTGTTATGCTTAATACATTTCAGCTGAGGTTGCAGATTTCTATAACACAAAATGTTGATATTTCAATAACATGTGTAAAGTCTTTATACGAAATTTATCAAAATTATTGAATTTTACATATTAATTGAGCAAATACCAATAAATGCATATTTGTTATCCATAGTGAAAAAAAAAAAGGTACATCTGTGTGAGAAAAATTTATATCAGTCAAATTCTGAAAAAACAGATGTGTTAAGAAATCATCACATACCACATAATAAATAGATACCACACAAATATTCAATAATTTATATTTTTTTTGTAAAAGAATTATGGATTTAAAAATGACTTTTTATTTTGACCATGTACAAGAGAACAGGACTTTAATATTCAATATATGCACACAATTTTATATTCTATAATACACACATTTTAATGCCTTAATTTTTTACCACATTCAGAATGCAATTCTCAATAAATTACATCTTTTTACTAAAATAGTAATGCGAATAAAGACTTTCAAAATGTTGCATAATTTTTTACATATAATTTTACAAATGGTAATTTTCATTTTTAATGTTTGAAAATGGTATAAATTATATATATATATATATATATACTTGTTTTAATATGACATGTACGATTACATATCAGAATTTTGTGTTCTTATTTTAGATAATTAAATACAGAAATATCTCTTTTAACTACTCTGAAGATATGTAAAACAAATAAAATTTAAGCTAAAAAAAAAACTAAATATATTTTATCTTTTTATGTATGTTCTCTATATAATTTAATTTAAAATAAACAAAAATTTACATTCCTGTAGCCATCTATTCAAAGTCCGATTGAATTGTCATTCAGCCACTTATCCCGATAAGATTTTCTTGCCAAATCGTAGGATTTCTACTCCAAAACACAACACGCAAAAACGCGCCAAATTGGCGATTTTTCGAAATTTATCGGACCAGTGGCCGACTCGATCTCTTTAGAAGTTTTTTATGTGAACACAAAAATAGTAAAAATGGAGTTCGGTTTTTGGTGGCGACGGTTTCTAAATGGTTGGTATTGAAAACAAAGCCATTCTTATCCATGTTGACAAAACACTCGAATTTTTACCGGGATATTAAAAAAAAGATTTTTTTCCGACAATCGACATCTTTTACTATAATCGAGCAACCACGTATAATCAAATATGAAATTTCAGCGGGTATAATGTAAACGTGAAAGAGCATAAATAATAGTAAACAAAGAAATGTTTGGCGGTAAACAAATGAAAACATAATGACATGTCCTCTTCATGATAATCGTGCTAAAAATTCTAGTTGTTTCCATGGTTATATTTTATAATCACGTGAATCTATCAACCAATCATTAGATTCTCATGTAAACGCACCAGAATCTCATGTAAAGGAGTTGAAAAAATATCCCGCTATAATCCCGGCTTTCATCCGCATTTCAAAATTGCCGGTATTTTGCGGGTTTGCATGTAAACGGGGCTTTTGAGGGATAAACTGCTTACAGGGCTGACGAATCATACTTTTTAATGTTTTTAATTAATATCTTTTTTCACTTATTGCAATTTCAGAATTTAAAAGGTCAAAATATATTCCTCGGATAATTTCCCATCCTTTGGAACCTTCGGCGCGTTTTTTGAGAAGATAGTCTCACATAGATAGATATCTTTGTTTACCTGCGAGTAGTGTAAATAATCGTAATAGTGTAGAATTGTAAATTGTGTAGATTAATTTAAAAAAGGGGGAGGCATTTTTTAGAAATTTAACATAGAGAGGAAACACTGCTTTAAGTTTGTGCAACTTCAATGAGGAGTTTTAATTTATTCAACTAGAATTTTAATTCTTTTCTATGTCATTTTCAAAAATAGTATGAAACACAAAAATAAGTTCACATTTTAGTAAAATAAATTGTTTCACACAAAAAACAGTATTTCAATAGAATTCTTAAAAAGTTGTTACAGTTGGATTAGAGTCCCTTAACACAATTTAAAAAAATTCTGTAGCTTTAAATTCTATATACATTTTGACTAAACACTGCATAATATCCCACACACAGTATAACTCTCAAAACTTAATTCAAACATTATTTTAAAGTGTAAACATTCACTTCTGTAGTCAATGGCTGAAAGTGTATGCTTAAAAAATTTACATACAGATAGTTTTTTGTTTTTTTTTTATCATTCTGTATTCACTGAATTTTCTTGTTCCTTCATAATTATGCCTATAATTTGGGTTTCTTAGTTCATTGTAAAAATAATGAACATCTAAAAAAATTTTAACCTTGTGACAGGTTATCTCGTTTGGACTTTTTTTTAATGTTATTACAAATTCTAAATTCAATTTTCTTACAGATGATAAGTGATATGTAAATGAGAGTGGTTATATAAAGAGCATTGAAGGGGAGATAGTAACAGTGAATTGCTGATTGTCACAGTTTATTCATATTGATTTCACTTTTCCTTTAGAAGAAGCACTCTGAAGGTTTATTGACTCAGAAAAATCATGAATCCATTTGCAATTCCATTTACAAGTTCCAGTTAGCTTGCATGCCTACTAATTCTGTCAGAGAAGTAGTGTGTTTGATTATTTTATTTTGACCATGTGCTTTGTTGCACTGAGTTTACCTAAAACTAGAGCTACTTGGTTAATAAACTTAGCTTAGTTATATTTTTAGTTGCGAGTCTCTGTCATATGCGTCAGGTTCGGACTAAGATCTTTCAGGAATGTAATTATTGAAGTTATCAACACAGACTCCAGGACAATTGCTAAATTTTGTTCATAGAATTTTTAACTAATTTTATTTTAATTTGGCAATTTACCTAAATTTTAGATGAATAGCTTATTGTTCAGCAAAAAATGTGTGTCACTTGGTGCAAATATAAATCGGTTTTTGTAACATTATTGCCTATGAATATGCAAGTAGCATTCGAATAATTTTCCCACCTTATCAAAGCGGAGAAAAATATTAAAACAATGTGTTTAGAATAAATAATGCATTTAAATGCTAAAAATTAATAGTTCATTCATTTCTATATCAGGAATTAACACTGGTTCATTGGAGCTTCACAGTACATTGGATAACTTTGAAATCAAAGATGTTATTCAGTGTTGCACAAGTAATTCTTGTGATGCCCCCCAAATAATGTGAATATTTGTAGTGAGAGGGCGCTAGTGAGTATAGAGTTTAGTGTGTGTGTAAGCATAGTGAGAGAGAGAGAGAGAGTGCATAGAGAACGGTTGAATAAGATTCCTGTTCTAACAGTCTTGGCCATCTAATTTTTGGTGCAAATTATGAGTTTTGAAGTAGTGAAGAAACAGATGTAAACAGTAATTATTACTGAAAAATTGAACAGATCCAAAAGTGTCAAGGATGGAAATATTGGAAGGTTAGAGGCATTCTTGGAAAATTGGGCTCAAAGAAAATTAATGTCAGGAAATCAGAAATAAAGTAATAAATAAAATATCCACTAAGCTATTTTAAACCTATCAGAACTTTGGACTTTTGAAAAAAATCACTTACATAATGAATTAACGTATACATTTTAATTCAAAAATTTTATTCTTCAAATTTTTTAAAATAGTTATTTTAATTGCTCATATATTTTTTTCACGACACTTGTTATATAAAATCTTAAAATTTGAATTAATGTTACACTAAACAAAGCTAATAATTTTGAACTAACTGTCAAAATCTTGATTTAGAGGTCAAGTATTGTTTTACATCCAGCAGATGCCATTATTTCATACAATAAACCGGGAGAATTAATCCAAACATGCAGCCTTACTCATACACCAGGTTCTGTTATGTCTGTTCTTTATAACAAATTTAAAGTTTATTCAAGCAAACTTAACATTAAAACATTCTTTTACTTTTGAAATAAGGGCTCAACAATACATAAATGTTCCATTCTAATACTTTCTTTAGAATTAGTGAATGAATTATATTAGGTCTATTTTTTAAAGATAACAGAAAATGTATCTAAATCAGTTGTTACTAACTGTTTTTTAGTAAAAAAAAAACAATAATTTGTAAGCATAAATTTTTTCTTTAGGACCAAGAAATTTTACCTTTCTATTTTAGAAATCATAAAATTGTTTCCATTTCCAGAACAACACAAGTTATTTGTGCTACAAAACTATTAAAAATGTAGTCAAAGATAACAAAAAAAATTAGGCTTTGGAACATTTTTTCCATTTACTCTTACATGACCATAAGGTTGCTAAGAGTAAATATTAAAAAATATAACTGTTTTAATTTGCTTATACGTAAAATAAATAAATAAATAAAAAAACATATGAAAAATACTAAATAATGAGCAGTTTTTTCAGGTATTTGTTTTCAATTGTCCAAATATGCTTTATTATTGCTCAAAATTATACATACTGAATAACATGAAATATTAACATATTACATAACACAATAAACTGAAATAATAACATAGTAAAGCCCCCGAATAGATTTGACTTTTTTTTTCTCTAAGCATTCCCGTTTACATTATTGTATTTGGCATACGTTCTACTTTGACATTATATAAAAAAACAATGCTGATAAGGTTATAATTAAGTGTAATAATCACATTTTTAAATGGCAAATTCCCCCCCCCCCTAAATTGTAAAAGGGTTAGAATTTTTAAGTTTCTCTCTTTCTCCAGTTGTTTTAGTAGAAACTGATGTTAATTTACTGGAAATTATTTCTAGGAATCAAACAATAGTACCATTTCTAGTAAAACTTATTGATAACATAAATAGGAAAACACATAGCTAAAAAACTTCTTGTATGTTAAAGATATCTTTTTTTTTTAATTTTGCTTTCACATTACTTCAAATTATCTGCACATTTATGTGAAATTTTCATAAAAATTAAATACATATTAATAAATTTTATCCAAATTAAATTATACACATAATAATTTTGAAAACCTAATGTAACAATTTAACATAAGTAAAATTGTTATATTAGGTTTTCAAAGTATTGAGATCATACATTTATCATAATAAAAATAAAATTATTTTAAATTATAATTTTTAATTATTACATAATTTACAGTAACTTAAAAAAATTTCTGATGATACTTTTGGCAACATTGTTTAAAACAAAGTTAGATGTCTAAGTTAAGTAATAAAAATATCCAATTTAATTAATAGATATTTTTTTATAAAAGATATGCCACATTACCTCAAAAAATAAAACTGTACTTATTTCCTTTTTCAGTAAGTGATCCAAATTTTCATTAAGAATGAAAGATTCTTCCCAACTCAGCAATTGAAATCTTTGAAAAATAAAATGTTAAATAAATTATATAAAATTTCAACTTTTGACAGCATAATTTAAAGAAATTTAGAAATGATTTTTTAAAAGAATTTGAATGGTGCAAATACGAGTTTTAGAAATATCATCCTTATTTACTTCCTTTTGTTTGTTTGTTACCTGTAATATAAGTTTGATAATAAAACATGCAGCATACAAGTATGAGAAATATAAAAGTTAAAGGCTCACAAGAACTAATTACATAACAAGAACTTTATTACATAATGTGAAAAAACGTCACTTACTAAACGACAGCGATATTTAGACATCAAATTCTATAAAGGCTACTATTTGAGACAAAGCAGAGTAAAAAGTGATATGTTTGTGCAATGAAATAATTAAAGCTTAAGAGCCGAAAAGAATTATTCACTGGGGCAATGTAAATTTGAAATAAACATATATGCAGACATTAAACAAAAGCAAGGTCACTTTTTGCAGTTTTACATCTATGTTTCATAATTCTGAGATGGTGTAGTAAAATGCATGGATAAAATTAAAATTATTCCTTTTTTTTTATGAGATTTGCTTTTTTTCTCTAAAATAGTTGAAAAATAAGTCTACAGGATCGTAAACCTTTCATTAGTGCATTTCATGCCTTCTTTACATTCCTTGATGACTTCACAATATTCAAAAGTGAAAAGAAAAAATCCAGCTAAAAGAGCTTTCCATAAAATGACACTCTAATTATAATGTTATTCTTTCACAGTAAAATTTCAAACATGTTTCCTAATAAACATCATTCAAACTCTCTCACAAAAAGTAATTTATAATCTCCAGTTTTGAAGAAAGTAGAAATATAGTTAAAATTATAACTTTATCAGAGAATATAAAAATTTTACTTGATTCTGACCATAAATGATGACATTAAAAAGTTTGCCAGAAAAATCAAGACAATGATACAGACTTATGAAACACAGTAACACATCTACACATTGATTTTTCTCTTATATATACTTGTACACACAGTCCCAATGTCTCAGACGATATTCAATAGAAGATTGACTTTATGATAATCATCACTGGGGATTGCAATATTAGACCAAAAGTTCAATACCAGTGTTCGATATTTCTTAGAACTTAATAACTGGATACTGGTTTTAATACCAGTAGTAGAAATTTTTTAAAAAAAGACAGAAAACACTGGGTGCTTCTTTGTTTTACTTACCAGTTTTATTAGGGAGTGTAAATATCACAAGAAATAATTTGTAACTTATAAATTATAACAGTATTAAAGAATCACAAAAAAGTAAAGGAACATCTTGTTTATTTAAATAACAAAAAAAAAAAAAAAATGTGAATATCACTATTCAGTCTGTGGTACTATTATAAATTTTTGAAATGTGGTCTTAAAAAACCCAATGCATCAATTGTACTGTCATTAAGCCTGAAACGTAATTTTGTGCAAAAAATACCAGCAGTAGAAAACGCTCTATCGGTTTCTATGCTAGTTGGTGGTACAGTTAGCAATGTGTGGTATACTTTTTCCAAGTATTTACATCTAAATTCCTCCTTCAAATAAATCGATTTCCTGTTGGATGGTTTTGGATATAGCTGCTTTCTGTACTGTATTTTGGTTAGCTGAAATTTTTTTAGTTATCACTAATTCTAATTTTTCTTCAAGGGACAATTCCTTTTCACTATCAATATTAGTGTCATCATCATCTTCGATAACTGTACCGAATTCTTCTGAATGTGGACAGGTTTGCGGGTAAAAAGTTCTAAGGAAGTTTACTACACACTTTATCACACTTGATTTCGTTAGTCTCTTTTCTTCTTTCTTATTTTTAAAATCATTATAATTATGTAAATACTGTAAGACATTCTCTATTTCGGTATGCCTTTTTTCTGTGTGATTTTTCAATATAGAATATAATTCTTCAGATAATGATATGTGCTGTTCTTTCAGTGACTGCAACATGAAATTTATTTTTGCATTAGCTGTTAATAAATTAGAATCTTTCTGACATAATGTCTCAACAGCCAGTTTAATTGGAAGTAGAGCTGATACAGTTCTGGATATTAAGTCCAAATCATTGTCAGAAAAATAAATTTGCAGGTTTAAGTCGATCATTGCCTTTTTGATTGGATTTTTCAGTTTCAAAAATCGTTCAATCATTAGGAGTAAACTGCTCCAAGTGTTTTAGTATCTAATATTAACCTATGTTCTGTTTTATTTTCAGTTAGTATATATTTTTGTAATAAGGCATTTTTTGTAGGGGAACCTTTAAATATCTTAACAATTTTTCAAACTTTATTAATTATAGGAAGCAATTCTTGATGAGTTAATATTTCATCCTCATTAGCAATATCTTCAACAATTACATTGTCATTATCTTCATTGCCAATATCACTCTCACTCTCTTCAAAGTCGAAATCTGAAGTTTCTGTATCCACAGTATTTGAATTCTTCTGTTCCTTATTTTTTTTGGTATAATACATCTATTACTCCTAATTGAATTCTTTGAGCATAGCACAATTGCTGATTTGCACCAATCAACTTTCCAACTTTGTGAAGGGCTGATTGTGTTTTCTACTAAAATCTCCTCTTGGGTCTTTGAGGTCGAAAAAGGCAAATTTTTTCCAACCAAATCCAGAAGCGAAATGTGAACATGCAAATTAGAAACCTTTTAAATAGCAGAAGTTTAACGTAAGGGTATGGGTTATATCGGTTCCTATTGGGAAGTGATTATGCTAGTCTGGTTTAAACACATGAACTGAAGGAAGAGAAAAAAGCAGTCGTTGAGTGTGAAGCTATCCGTGACAGAATGATCAAGTCAAGGTGGATCCAATTCCACACAAGTTAATCTGAAGATATTGAGGATTAGAGAGGATTGCGATTAAACAAGAGATTAAGGTAGGATAATTCTAGTATCTATTAGTAACTGTGATATAAACAGAGATTAAGAATAGAAGGGAAAGTTAAATATAGTGGTTAAGATCGCGCTTACTTGGCAATATGTATTGTGTGTTTTCTCACCTCAGATCTACTAAGTTATAATATAAATATTATCATTGTTAGTGTTAAAGTTAAGATCTTAATACAGACATTTTAAGATCATGACAACGCCTGGTTCTTCATTCAATCCCATACCTCTAGATCACAAAGTTAACTTAGGAGTGAGGTATCACCCACGGGGGAATACTTTACAACTTTTTTCATAACTGTTGCTCCATCAGTTGTTATGGATACAATATCTTCTCTCAGGGATAATCCATATTTTGCTAATTTAGATTTAAGCACTTCCATGCATTTTTCGGCTGGCATAACTCCCATGATATGTGTAAGTCTTATATTCAAAAACTTTTTTCCAGAATGAATATTTATATTTAAATAGTGTCTATTTTTAACACTCATTCATTCATCAAATGTAAGACTAAATTTTTCACCATTTACTTTTAACTGTATTAGCTTGTGTTTCAAAGAATTGCAAACACCATTAATGTAGTTTATAACATAGTATTAATTAACGTTGGTAGATTTTTAAAACCTCTGATGGATAGTGATTTTCTTATTTCAGTAGAAGTGTAAAACACTCGAAATGGCAAACCATCTAATGCTGCCATTTTACTTATAATTTCATCCAAATTATCATTTTTTTCGAAATAATCTAAAATTCCTGACAGCTTGGGCTTAGAAACTGTGCTTAAATTTGTACCTTTATTGCAATTAGATTCTTTCCTCTTTAACAAATTTGTTTTATGTTTCATTTTTAAATGTGTATGGAGTCCGCTTGTATTTCCTCCATTCACTTTACTAACTTGAGAAAATTTTTTACATAGTGCCAACATATTCTTTTCATCATACAAATAATGAAACCAAACTGAAGTATTATCAACTGATTTCTTATGTTCTTTAAAGTCATTCTTATTCATTATTATGGGTTATTATTTATGAGTATATATATATGTAAAGAATCTGAAAAACATTTTGAAACCTGAAGTATGATATGCAAATAAAATATGGATAACAAACTCACCAATTTAAAAAAAAAATATCGAAATATTACGCATTTTCTTCACAAGTACACACAACCTTGGTTTCTCATATACTAGTATCAGACTATGAGACCTGCGCGAGTGCAGTATCACTCCGAGCTGTAATAGGATAGTTTTGGCCTTGGATGATTAACATATTTTATAACTTCTTTTGATTGTACGATACAACTTTGTATTCACAGTCCAATTAATTTCGCCCATTAGGGAGACATTGTAGTAGTAGGTGTTGAGGGATGAAGGAAGGCAGATGCGCTTGGATATGTTATTCCTCTTTCAATGAGAACTTAGTTAGGAGTAGTGTATATTTAGTTCTATTTATCAGAGAAATAATATATGTCTATATTTTTAAGTACAGATTAGTAGTCTTTTATCCTGCAATTCAACTAATGAAAAAATCAGATGATGGATTTAATGAGTTACTTGAGAACTCTGTAGAACCAGCTAGGAAATATAAAAATAAGAACAATGGAATGAGCGGAATACAGACGTTTAATATCCTCACCTTTTAAAATGGATGTAAAATTGTTTCATTTATAATATATTTTAATCATGGTGCAATAATTAAAACTATAACATAAAAACATATGTACTATTTTGCTATGTTGGCGATCCCTGAACGTATAGTGGAAAAAATATAAAAAAAAAAATTCTAGTAAATACCAAAAAAACGGTATTTAAACTTGTAAATACCAGTATTTCCCAATTATACAAATGGCTCAAAATACCAGTATTCGGTATTCCGGTATTGCAATCCCCAATCATCACCAGTTGAATATACAGTCGGACCTCTATTTAACGAAGTAGCTAAATACCGAAAAAAAGGTCCGTTATTTGGAAAATTCGTTAAACAGAGATTAATTTTTAAATATACTTTAGAGACCACATAAAACAGATTTTAAATTCATGAACACTATACATTATTTAAAAAGAGCAATTATTCACACTTTTTTGAAAATTAATATCTATTTATTTTATATATCATACCCATAAAAAAAAAATCTACAAGGAAAAGAAAAAAAAAAACAATTGTCCAGGAATTATACTAGATTTTTAACTTTAAAAAATTATTTGATATTAAATTTACGAATTTTTTAACTGCATTTTTTTATTTTAAGCCGACAAGTAATTTCAAACATACATTATTTTGTAGCCAGTAATTTTAAGCATACACTACCACATTCGTCTTTAAAAGATTGAATACTGATAAAATCTGTTAGATTTGAGTTTCTTATATGAAAAATTATGGCAATTTCATTGCTCCAGATGAATTAGGCACCTGGTAAAACTAGTTCAAGGTCACTGATCAACATAAAATGTGCTAAAAGAGAGAATAATTCGAAAATGCCCTGAAATGTTCTAAAAATAGAGAGGGGAAAAAATCGAATCACAAGAGAAACAACTCATTAAATAGAAAATGTACTTCATTATTTGAAGGTTATTTTACAAAGAAAATAGTATTCTTGATTTCAGAAAAGTACACAAAATACAGAAATTAGTAAAACAGAGGTTCGTTATATGGAGGATTGACTGTATATTGCAAAATACACACAAGTGTAGCATTCATCATCACAACATATTAAAATCTATTTAAAAACGGAGAGCATTATAGGCAGCAGCATACACAGACTACTTTCATGAGAGAGTTTATATTTGAAAAAAAAAAAAGTAGAGGAAAGCACTGAGATGTAATTCTTATGTTAAAAAACAAAAATCTGTTGGTCTATGGTAGTGGTTTGATACCTCCCCCTTGTGTACGTCACAGATTATAAGAGGGCCCATGGTGTGGTCTTCAACTGTGTTCCACGGAACCCTGGGGTTCCAAGAAGCATTTTCAGGTTTTCCATGAGCCAAAATAAAAATTCAAAAATTATAAATCTGTATACACAAAACAGATTCACATTCTGTATGGATTTTGTATGACCACAAGTATTTTCAGCCATGTTTCTCAACGTGGGTCCCATGGGGGGGGGGGGATAAATTTGGCACCCTCTCTCTTAAGTAATTTCTAGCAACTTTTATAAAATAAAACCAAAGAATATTTTGAAACTGTTTTTCTTTCTACATATTCTTTAGATTGAGACTATTCTGTTCATTCTCCACAAAATAACTTTAAACTTGTTAGTGCAATGTTTTACAAAATTAAGTGGAGTGGAATGAATTAGATTTAGACAACAGTGTTAAAAATTATGCAATAAAGCACCCTTTTGAATTTGTAAGACATCTGCCTATAAGAGAAGAAAACCATATTTATCACCTATACAATATACCTGTACATGAATAGATTAATCAGAAGGCCTGCCAAAGAAGAAGGAACAACTTATCAACATATCAATTGTTCAATGTTAAAATCTAAATTTAAGCAGGAACTGCTCTTAGATTTTAGATTGCTAATTTACAAAATACACAAAAGTTCCTCTCATTCAATTGTAAACATCTCAATGATATTCTGAACAATGTGTTTAAGTTAACATTTATCAAGGTATGAGACAACAAAAACAAATATAGAAGTAAATAAACATAGAACATGAGATGTGATAGAAGATAGCTTACACCTTATGTCAACATCTCTTTAACATTGCAGTAACACTTAGTAATTAAAAAATTGAATACCTTAACATAATATAATCCATAGAATCTACATATAATCCATAGAATGTCATACATCTAATTATGCAATTTCACTTTCTAAAAGATTATTCTGAAAAATATTGAATGTGTTACCATTACAATTTAAAGGTCTTTTACCATTTACTTTGTAATAATTTTTTTTTTTTAAATGATTCTAGTTTTCAGAAAAAATTCTTCTCTGGAGCGATTTTTTTTTTAAAAAAAGAAAAAACTTTGAATGATATTACATAAAATATTTCTGCATTTTGAATGTATGCAATTTCATATACTTTCTAAAGTTATCCAAGAAAGTACGCTGCATGTATGCACCATTATATTAGGTTCATCTTCATATGTTGACATTGTTCAATTCCCTTAAGGGGTCAACTTGCAAGGCTTCCATTATATATGTATAAAGACCACGAAATTCTTCTACTTATATTCAGATTATCCACACAATACTTTATAGTAAAATGTTTGCTTGATTAGCAAACATAAAAATTAGTCTTCTATTTTATTTTTAAACAAAAGAGAAAAAGGTAAGAAAATCTTTCACCACAGAACTAGTATAGAAAGTAAAAATTCAAGCATTAACAACTAAAAATACATTTTTGATATTTTACCTTTTCCCTACATTTGTACATGGTTGAGTTAGAATAGGCATGATGTAATCAATATCATTCCGTTGAGTTTCATAAAAAGAAGTAACAGCTCTTTCTCTAAAAATAGTGATTGAAAGATTATTTTACAGATTAGCAAAAAATATTATAAAAACCATTTCAATTATGTGCAGATATTTCCTTTAAGTATAAAATGCTTTAAAAATAGATATACTTTTGAATAAATCAAACGAAATGAATCTACATTCTACAAAGATATCAAACAATCTAATGATGAAATAAAACTTTTGTTTTAGTAATTATTGTTTCAATACTAAGTATAAGTTAAAATGACAAGTACAAGTTTTTAACGCACACTCCTTTAGAAATATTTTAAAATTTCTCGAAAAATGCATAGTTTATAAATCTGAAACTAATACAGACTAGATTTTCCTTACACTATTAATATTCTTACGAAGTACATATTATGATGAGAGATGCTATCTGAAGTATATTAAACCTTAGTGATAATTATTCAATAATCTAGATCAGCGATACTCAAAATGCGGCCCACCCAGCCTTTTTAAGTGACCCTGTCATGGCCCATTGCTTTGAGAAATTTACTTTATTATATTGTATTAAAAATTTGGTGGAAATTCTTTGTCAAGAAATCAAATATATAAATTTTGCTTTTTGCTGTCGGTATCATACGGGTATGAATAGGTATTCTTTTTCTATTTGGAACAGTTACAGTTAATGATAACAGACAATAGTGGAGTAATGACCATTTTATGGGTGGAGCTCATTTTTAACTAACTTTCATTTGCAAGCTAAAATTATTTGAAGAAAATATATCGTTTCAGGACGATTGGGAGGTTGACTATTTTGTAGTGAAAAATAAACATGTATCAGTAATTGTTTGATTTGTCATGAAAGTGTTGTATTTCAAAAATACCAATAAACAGGAATCACATTCAATGACACTTTTCTCCGAAGATCTCTTTCAAGAGATGATAAATAGGCTTTCTTGAATAATCTTTGCAACAGCAACAAAGTGTTTTGTCAGTGGTAATATCATAGGGGTAACAAAGATATTCAATGAAGTTTGTTATATTATTGGTAATCATATGAAACTGTTTACTGATGCAGAAATTGTGAAGGAGTGTTACATAAAAGCTTCTAATTTAGTATTAGTGACAAAAATAAAAAGTAATAATTAAAAAAAGCAGAACAGGAATTATAATATTTTTATCAGTTTTCCACATTTTAAATTTCTAATGTTATCTTGGTCTTAAAGTATTTCCCCCCCCCCCCCCCACTTATGCTCATGTTGTGGTCCACGTGAAATAACTAAGATATGTATGCGGCCCAGCAGAAAAAAGGTTGAGTATCCCTGATCTAGATAGACTAATGTATAATATGTTACAAAAATATTAATCTATTCAGAAAATTAATAAAAACTTATTCAGATATTTTTAAGCTTTATTTGTCAATTTTTTACATTGAATATGCTACAATAAAACATTTATATCACAGATGATAAAGGGAAGAATTCTAGATGTAATTAATATTTTCACAAATTCTGCACTTTTCTTTATATATTATACTTCATGTATAAATAGAAAATTTAATTTTTATAACTTTTTTTCCAAAATATTTATGACAAGCAGTGATTTTTATACATAAAATAAAAACACTATTAATATTAATATTTTTACTTTTCTCATTTAAAAATCAACTAAAAATTTATCACAAAATATAAAAAAAACAAATAGTTGCAAAAAGTAAAACAAAAGAAAAAAAAACAGCATTGATTGAATACTAAAAAATAATAAATAGTCTACTTTTTATAGGAATTAATTTTAAAATGCGTTAAAAAGTAATACTTAATTTTATTTTTATTAAAATGTTTAAAAAATAGCTTACCTATCTTGCTTTTTAACATAAAAGCCATGTATAGAATCAACAATATGCATACACACGATGGGCTGAACTAACAATTTCTCTGGTTTTAAATCACAGTAATGTATGGTTATCTTTACAATACTATTTTCTTTGAAATGGTTGGTTGCGCTTGACATCTGATCTACAAAAATAATAAACTTCATTAACTCATAATAACACTTATTTTATTAAATGGTACCAAACGTTTTCAAAATTTATTCCTTTAAGAAAGAATCTTTTATAAAAAATAACATTTTTTGAAATCATTTTAAGAGAAAAACTACAGTTGGTTTTTATGTTTGTGTGAAAAGTACTCCTTGAAATCTTTATGAAAGCACTTCCTAATACTTATTTGCTTAGTGAATCTGCATTAACTTCTTCAAAAAAATTTTAAGCAATCTTACTTAAAATCAACTATAATTACACATTATAATTCAAATAATTTTAACAGTACTTTTCAATAATCAATCGACTTTTTGCTGTCTGTTTTCAAGATTAACAGAATTATTTTTGTGCTTATTTCAGTATTTATATACAGTTAAGTCATAATCAGTTATTAATATAACCCTCTAGCTTTTTATTATGAAATTTTGTCTCATATAACTGTTATAGCTCAATTTAAAACTTGAAAATGAGGTTACTATTTTCTTTTAAAAAATAAGTAAGTAATTGTTCAAAAAACATTTAGTAAAATAAAAGTTGACATAAATTTGTAGCAGATAACTACATAAGCCAGTAACAGCCTCCGGACAAGGGTGATCACTTTTGTCTAGTGGTATGTTATGTGCTTACGAATCAGAAGGTACCGAGTTCTATCCTCCTCAGTGGTGATCTTGACACTGAACTAAGAAAAAGGCAAACTTCACGCAGCTCTCATAGTGTTATCTACCCACTGCAAGAGCAATCAAACGCCTTCAGACCAACTTGACGCAGCAACCAAAGCCATCAGACCCATTTGACATAACAGCAACAACTCACACCCGCGCCATAACAAATGTATCATTCATTCGTTTATCCACTGACTCACTATTGGAGGAGTAATAGCATAATCACATAATAGAAAAATGTGCCAAAAAAATATATTCAAACTCGTGAAAGTTTTGGGTATCAAAAAATAAATAAATATATACATAGTGAAGTATTAGAAATAAAATTGTAATTTTATAAAAACTGCTCAGTAAATTTTTACACAATTGATCCCTATACTTAAGCAATGCTATCAGTTACATCATCACAATCAATAAATTTCTTATTTGCAATGAATTTGTTACGACCAAATAATACAACATTTTGATAATCTCTAATATTTCCTGATCAGTAAATAATTTTCAAATGGTTAACAAACTCAAAGAAAAATATTTCAAAATATATAATGATTTTGTTGTAATATTTTTTTCTAACATAATAATAAATTATATTTCATCAAATTTAGGATAAAGGGTCCGCAAAATCTGCTGCATCAGGACTGATCGTAGGGTGTCGGCCACCTACATACAAAGACCTAATGTGTAGAGAAATTTTCATATTTTGACTAATACTTAACATTGACGTTATAAATTCATAAACCTGTAGAAGAGTAAAACATTAATAAAAATGCAAATAGACTCAAAAATCTCTTCTTTCCTCTATTCTATTTTTCTAAATTGTAAGACAATTATTAAATTGAAAACTTTTAATTTCCCCCAATTCATATTGAATTTAAACACGCACTCCTATGTCTTGGGTAATATTAACCATATTAGATATTTTTGTAATGCAACTTTAGTAAAAATCATTTTTGAGACGCCTTTGTTATGCATTGATCTGCAGTGAGCTGTCAGTGCCGCTTACAAGCAAGAAAACCATTTCTATTGCTGTATTGCCAGATTTGCTATGAATTTTGCTATCAAATGAAGAAATAGAGCAAATATTTATTTTTTTAAATAAAGAGCAAACATTTTAATGGACCAACACACTGCATGCTAACATTCTAATTTTCTTAAACTATGCTACACTATCGGAAAATAGGGATTAATTTCGATTTTGCAATAACTGTTTAAAATTCAGCATATTTATTCAACACTTATAATAAGTTTTATTTTGAGAAATTAGTACAGAATTTTGCTTCATTGGTAGAACTATATGCGGTCTGCGGCCACCTTTTGTTTTAGCTACTAGTGTGAAGTGCACGTGCTGCAGAACTGCTAGGATCGGCCCTGGCCTGCAAAAAATATTTTCTTACATTGTTCAAAGAGAAAGAACTAGAATATGGTTCTAACAAATACACTGAAGGAAAAAAAATCCCAAATGCTAAGAAAAATTATTGTAGACTAATGAAACTTTGACAATACATTATTTGTCTCAATAACATACACTGATGGTCATTAAAATTGCTACACCATGAAGAAATGCCGATAACAAAATGATATTTATTGGACACAAGTATATTATACTAGAAATAACAAGTAATTAAATTTTCAAGAAATTCAGGTGCATAGATCCTGAGAAAAAAAAAAATCAGTGCCAAAAACAACCATCTCTGGCAGTCATAACAACAATTATACATCTGGGCATTGAGTCAAACAGAGATTGGATGGCATGTACAGGTACAGATGGCCATATAGCTTGAACACGATACCACAACTCATCAAATGTAGTGACTGACATATGGTGACAAGCCAGTCGCTTGGCAACACAGACCAGATGTTTTCTATTGGTGAAAGATCTGGTGAATGTGCAGGCCAGGGTAACAGTCGAACATTTTTCGTACCAAGGAAGGTAAATACAATACCGGCAACATGTGGTCCTGTATTACCCTGCTTAAATGTAAAGTTTTGCAGGACTCAAATGAAGGGTAGAGCCACGGGCATAACACACCAGAAATGTAACGTGCACTGTTCAAAGTGCCGTCAATATGAACAAGAGGTGACCGAGACGTGTATCCAATAGCACCCCATAGCATCATGCCAGATGATAGGCCAGTATGACGATGATGAATGCACGCTGAAAAAGAGCATTCACCTTGATGCCAACACACATGGATGCGACCATCTGTAAACAGAATCTGGATTAATCTGAAAAAATGACATCTCGCCATTCGTATGTCCAGGGGGGTTCGTCACTGATCACATCATTGAAGACGTTCCTGTCTGTGATGCAGCATCAAGGGGAGCCACAGCCATGTTTGAGCTGAGAGTCCATGCTGCTGCAAACGTCGTCAAACTGTTCGTTCAGACACTTGTGTTTTGCAAACGACCCCAATTCCAGACTAGGAGCTCCTGACATGGCTGCATGATCTATTAAGGTCATGCGAGTAACATGCCTGTCTTGTAGGCAGCTAGTAATAGGGGGCTATTGAGATCCAGCACGGCATTCCGTATTACTGTCCTGAACCCATTATCTCCTAACAATCATTGGATCTTGACCGACGCGAGTAGCAATACTGTAATTCGATAAACCACACAGTTCCAGTTTGCTACAATTCCACTATCACAGTCAGAAACGTGCTGGTGCACATTTCTGCTTCTCACACGAGGCATCACAACTTTTCACCAGGTAACAACATTCAAATACAATTTGTGTATGAGAAACTGGCTGAACAATTTCCTCATTTAAACACATTGTAGGAGTTGGCGCCTGCTTTGTCTGAATGCGCTGAAAAGCTAATCATTTACAAATCACAGCACCTTCTTCCTGTCGTTTAAATTTCACGTCTATAGCATGTCACGTTGGTGTAGCAATTTTAACGGTCAGTAGTGTATTTAAATTAAAATTTTAAGATCACAGATTAATGCAAGCACAAGAAAAACCATTTCAAATGTGAAATGAAGGTACATTAATAACCAGTGTAACTGCCTGAATTTTAAAGGAAAGCATCCAAATATGTATACATTGTCAAACAGATGCCAGTGTGTCTAGGCCACAGACAGGTTGGTTGCATGCACTAACCTGATCTTCTAACCGAAACATGGTCATCACTAGCACAAAGATAAAAATGGCTTTCATCAGAAAACACAACAAATCTCCACTCCATCCTCCAATAAGACCCCCGAATTGACACCACAGACAATGCAAACAGCAGTGGTGTGGAGTCAGTGGAATACACACTACAGGGCATCTGGCTCAGAGCTATCCATTAATTAACCCATTTGTAACAGTTAGCTTAGTCATTGTACTGCACATGCAGAACAATGCACCACAGCCATTCACTGAAAATGGTGGAATTCCCTGTCAGTAATGCCACATGTCCATCCGGAACCTGGTTTTCTTGGGGTAATATCTTCCCTTGACCACAGCTGTTACCAATCAAACACTGTGGATACATTTCTTCCAAGTCTTTCTGCAATATTGATGAAAGACAAATTTCCTTTTTCTTAGCCCTATTATATGACCTTGTTCGAACTGAGTGAGCTATGGCTAGTTCTTGATTAACATCAATTCACTACATAAAATCTCAAAAATAATGCTTGTGAACTTAACAGCGCATATTTAAAGTAAACACTATTTGCATGCTCATAGAGGTGTTAGAAGCACCACTATGGACCTAGAACACTTGTGCATATAGCCTGAAACTTGAATGAATCTCATCTTTCAGATGTAAAAACATGCCAGCCAAATTTCGTTGAAATAACACAACTCCTTGGTGTTGGGATTTTTATTTCCATCAGTGTAGAAAGCCATGGTTCAAAAATTTAATACAAAGCTTGAATGTATAATTAAATTTCTCTTTCAAACAGCAGAAAATGGATTTCTATCAACAAGATGTTAGAAATTTAATCATAGACACTTAACATTTAGCTTCATAAATCCTCTTTCACACAAAAATATTTATTAATTGGTAATAAAGAACAATTTTCATAAATTCTGAAAAAAACTTATTTTATTATATAATATATATTTAAACAATGAGTAAAAAATATATTCTTATAACACTAAGTGCTATAGGACCCAACACAATTTTTTTTTTCTTTTTGTAATGTCAGGGACAGCTCATTCATCCAACTCAACTTCAACAAATTTTGTTCATGGTATAAACTGAACCACAATTCCAGGAAGGCTGAGTCATCTTTGTTGATTAAAATTATTTTATTTTAATGATTAAAACATTGCACTAAAAGATGAACTCAAATGACAACTACGCAAATCTCCATAAAACATGAAAATTAATCAAAACTTTACATCTATCCTACCTCCTGTTACTGCCACCATGTTGTTCCTCTCAAAAAGAGAAAACCCTGCTCTTTAAGAATGCCAGAATGTACCCATAGGCAACACAATTCCACTCAACAAGAGTTTCCCGAATGAATGCTTGCTATGTTCCACATAATTAAAATAAGAATAAATAATTAATATTTTAAACGGGGCTTACCTAAAAAGGGCAATTTTTGGAGAAATTAATACATTTATAAAGAGGAAATTTGTAAGAATGTTAACATCTTTCAGGAAAAAATGCTTCTATTAACAACATACAATTTCATCTTGTTGTATTGTGATGTGTAAGATTTTAGAAGTAGAAAATATATATTTTGTTATAAGAACAATAGACACACATGCAATCTTTAAAAATGAAAACAGTAAATCTTCAGTAAGAAACTACAAAGAATGCGTTTTTTATGATTATAATGCTAATAATAACTGTTTTTCTTTGGCTTTGTCTGCTTTATTTGGCTATTTAGGATGTACTAAATATAACAACCTTTTCTGTCCTTTTACTTCATGTTTCATTTTAAAGAGGCTTATTAACATAAATTTATAAAAATATTACCCTTTTATGTTTAGTAAACAAGGAAACAGATTAAAGAAATATAGTAAAAAAAAAATTTAGATAAAGTTTTCCAATATCAAATGAAACGTGCTGAATATTAAGCCAAATGTACCTAGTTGGCACTGAAAATTCATGAATGGCTATAAAAGAAAAGTACCAGAATTACAAGTGAACTTAAAAATTATATAACTAAAGCAAAGCCAGAGTAATTTTACAAAATACTTGCAGTAAAGTTATTCCAGACTTTAACACATATAAAACCAAAATAAAAATATTCAAGTCATTCTACAATACAAATAGCCTGCTATAATTTTTTTTCTCAAAATACTTATATGATTATTATAACTCATGAACTCTTTCTGAAAATGATTTTGATAAATGGCAAAATCTTTTCAAACTGGTAAGGTATATGGAAACTTATATTATTTTAGTTAGTGATTGCAAAAGTAATTTTTTTTTTGTGTGTGTTGAGTTCAATGAGTTATTTTTTTTTAATAAAAAAAGCTAGTATTTATAATAATGAACCTCTAATACTTAAATTTTTAAATTTAAGTTTTTTGATTATTAGGATAGTAAATCTGCATACAAATTATTATCTGCCTTTATACACATAGTGCCAGCATCTCTTTCAAGAAAATCCACAGCAGAAAAAATATAATTTACTGTTAGTATGATTGGAACAATTTTTCATAGTGAAAATTTTAAAATTTTCTGGTTAAGTATTGGTGCTTAACCAGCATTTTTTAAAATAAATTGCCTAAATTTTACAAAAATTACAATTATCAGGGAAATTTTTTTTTTAAAAAAAAAAAATTCTTTAAAGCATTAATCAAAAAAAAAAAAAAAAGAAGAAATAAACTTGCATCAATAAAGGTATTACTAAAGTAAACTACATATATTTATCTATGGAATGTTGTAAAATTTTAATGTTTTATTAAAATACAAAAATATCAGATCTGATCAAATAAGTATTATAAGAAATACATCATACTTATGAGGCCAATATTGAAATAACCGGCCATAAATCAAAAATTATTCATACAGTAAGAATTATTTTAGTACATTCCCTGAAAATAGTATGGAAATATGGTTCAAAAAGTTTCATACAAATATATTTATAAAATTTTGAGTTATCAGACTTGCCATTATAGATTTGGAACAATTTAAATGCCCATTCCTGGTAGTTAGGCCCACTTCCAGTTTTTCTAGAAATTCATTGTAACTTGGCCTTTGAATTAAGTAAAAACAAAATAATATATGCATTGTAAAGCCAAAAGAATACTCAATTGAATGAAATTAATAAAACAACAAAAATATACGTTTCGATCAAAATCGATCATTTCTTGTGTTCAGATACCTTCATATAATATTCCCTTTTTATCTTTAACAAAAAAACCTTAATTATCCATGTCACTGTTTGAAAAAGAAATAAAATTGTGTTTCACCTTTTTAAAACCTTCAAAAAATACTTACATTATAATTAGTTTTCAAACTGAACAGATTGCTATTTTAATTTCAGAATGGCTTGTTTCTCTAATAATTATTCAAAGTTGGACAAAGAAAGGTTCTGTTTCAATATGTCCTGAAGAATTGAATTATTTCTTAAATATTGTCCACAGACAGACTATTTCATGAAAATGTCCCTCACCGTATTAGTGATCTACGTTTCCTCTACATACGATCATTCAAATGTTTTTGGAAAAAAATTAAGACCCAAAACTTGCTTTCTCCCTTTTCTGTAAAGCGTCGATTGATTGTTCATTAAAGTTGCTGTTTAATGCTGCACAAGGACTTCTAGCGACGGTGTCGTAATTTTGAACAACGGTTGAATGACATCTGCAATCCTTCTTTTGCTGATAAACATTGTGTTGTTGCTATGTCATGTTATTTCAGTTCAATTCCAAGGTTATTAAGATTTAGAGAAATCTTGAAATATTCTTACGTTTTTTTTCCGGTTATTATTTAAATGATTAGATAAAACGAACGTTTGTTTCAAATTCAAGATCATGGAATTTTTTCAAAATTGTTTTGGTATTCTTCAGAGATTGAAAAGATGATGGTTATTTTTTTATTTTGCTATATGGAAAAGCACTACTACTTCTATTTTTGCTAATCATCTGGCGGGAGTTTATGGTCATTCGTATCAACATTGTTGTGTGCATAATACTCATCGACAATTTCTTTTATCTTCAAAAAAGTTTTAGTGGTATACTTTTTCAGTTATGGCCCGAACTAAAGCTGACGCCGCAAGAAAAGGTATATATTTATTTTTTTGCTAGGGTGCTTACATTAAAATAGGTTTCATTCTAGTTTTTATCAAACACTATCTGTGGATATTCTTAAAATGTCATGGCACATTGGCAAAAAATCTAATTTTATTTACATACGCTTGGATACTAAATGAGAAAAGAGTTAGCTGGAAAAATACGGTGGCTCCCAATAAATGACAACACATTTTCGAAATGCATTGAAATGGTGCTTCATCTATAGACATTTGTAATCTGAATTTCCTCTTGTTTCTTACTCCATTTTATTCTTTAACAAAGAACCTAATAGGATAAATTAGCAATTATATCAACATGTTGAAATGCTTCGGTTTTTATGAAAAATCAAGTTTTCGAACATTGATCGTTGTTTCCTTTCGTTTATAAAACATTTGATACTATATAGAATATTTTTGTAAAATAAACTAGCAAAAGTAAGTTAAACAATATTTTTATTATCGCCATAATGTAAAAATAAAGTGGAAGATGGCAATTGCATTGATTAATTCACTTGAAAGTCATTGACGTCCAATCATTTTTGTGATGCTCTCTTTAGCTATTTGTAACAAATGATATTAGGTTTTAGTACTTAATATCAAATGAAGGTGATGTAAAATGAATTTCTTAAAATTAAATTGAGCTTCAGGGCTATTTCTTTTAATTTCTGAAGTGTCTGATCACTTTTAGGAGCACCTACAATTGAATCAAATCGTTTAAGTAAAGAAAAGGTTTAGAATAATTAAATAATTATTTCTTTTCTGAGCTGCTTCCCAGGAGAGCTATGATGAAGCAGTATTCTTCACAGATAATTTTTAATTTTAAAAATAAAGTTGTCTGTTATTCAGTAATATTACTGAAGTATAATGAGTGTTTTAATAATTTTTTTAGTTTGCATGTTGCATAATTAATTTGTTGATTATTTTTACTTTTCAGTTAAATGACTAATGCAGCCTTATAAATTGGAGATCACTTTTGCTTACATACACTTTTATTTCTTTCATGTTTATAAGAGGGAAGTTTTCTTGTAAACTTTTCAGTACTTGAATGTTATGTTGTCAATCAATTTTGCCATTTCAATTTTTCATAAATACAAATTAGATTATTGTGCTTACACATACAAGTACTGAAAAGTTTAGTTGAAAACTTTTTTCCCCTTATTAGCTGCATATCAAGGCATTTAGTGACGTCTTTTCATTTGACTAGTTTGTAACTGTGTAGTACAATATCAAATTTTCATTTCCTAATAAGCTAGAATTGCAGAATTTTATACAGTTAACTGTGTGTGTGATCAGTTATAAATTTTGGATTCCATAGAGAAGGTATTGTTTGTAGGGGATTTTGTAATCGAGTCTCCCTTTTTAAGAAATAATAGATGAAATGCATTAGTAACAAAAAAGAAATTGAGGTAATGTTTTTTTAAAAATTTAGTTTAATTAAGGTCTGATAGAAAACATTTTACAAAAATAGAGATCAAAACAATAAAAGTAGGCAGTTTTTAAAAGCAAAACATTAAGAAAGCTAAGCTCTGATAAATATAAAAAAAAATTCAAATTATTCATTAAAATTATGATCATGTTAAATTCTCAGTTTACTCAAAACATTTCAATTGGCATTGTGCACTTGTTTCCCTCTAGACTTTTTATTATACTTTGAATTTTTTTTTTTATTAATATTTAGCATTATAATTATAAATTAACATAGGTACTAATTTGATATCAATGTGTTACAAGCAAGTTATTTAAAACTTTCACCAAGTTGAGCGATAGCGTTACTATATGGTTACTTTGATTTTTAGCTTTTAGTCCTATATATAGTATTTATGCTGCTAGTTTGATATCCCGGGGCATGTGCCATGTTGTTTATGTTTGTCAAGATGGGCGATAACATTACAATATAGTTACTTTGATATTTTTATCGTCTGGCGATGTGGTTGCCATGGGGATAACATATATTAAAAATAACTTTTATTGGGTTTTTTTCATGCGGTAACCCTATTAATTTCGGACGATTTAAATTCGATTTCTTTAAAAATTCAACCATTTTCAGTGTAATTGTTCTATTATTTCAGTCTTCTGTTTTATTTTGTGCTATTTTCGAATAAGGATATTTCTATGTGCTAATTTGATATCGCCAAGCTGTTGTTTATGTTCGCCAAGATGGACAATAATATTACTATATGGTTAGCTTAATATTTTTATCGTCTGTCGATGTGGTTGCCATGGGGATAACGTATATTAGAAATAACTTTTATTCATTTTTTCCTGCTATAACCCTTTGATTTCAGATGATATCTTTAAAAATTTAACCATTTTCAGTTTAATTTTTCTATTTGCGTCTTCTGTTTAATTCTGGGCTACTTTCGAATATGGGTATTTCTAAAATGAGTGAGTACTAGAATATTTTTTTCTTAAAAGAATAAGTGTTGTGCTTTTAATTATCGCTATAGTTTATTTTCGTTTTAAAAATGTTTTTTTTACGTTCTTTGTTCGATGATACTCGTTGAAGGAACTTGCAGTGCAAGTTTCATATTGCAAGCTTTCACTACTTTGTAATTGATATTCTAAATTTATTTTAACATACATTATGTAATTATTTTATTCATAATGAAAAAAAAATGCGGTGAAATTGTCGAATCGGCCGCTTCTCCGCCAAATTTAGAAAAATCTCGTATTTGGCACGTTTTTGTCAAAAACGACTTCTGCTTCACTGGAGAACAAATTCAGAAGGGTTACCAGATTTAGCGCATTTATCGATTTGGCGAGAAAACACTTGGCGGGTTCAGTCCTAGGAGAGCCCACACCCTTGGCGCGAATTATTTTGGGTTGGCGATAATTGTGCCATCTTGGTAACCCTACTTTGGTACACTAGATATGGTAAACCTAACTATTTCTGGAAATTTTGTGTTTTGTCGGCAGGCATTTTGAATTTCATTTTGTTTTGGGGAACCGGGCTGGAATGTTTGCATGTGTGAAGGAATATATCTTAGAATTTTTTATTTTATTGAATGCGAAAGGGTAGAAAGAATTGATTGAATAGTGTATGAAGGAAGGATTGATTGCTTAGAGAGTTATGAATGTCCTAAATGTAACGATCGGCATGATGTTACATGGTCGACAATAAAACGCTTTCTTCGAAATTGCACCAGCCACGTTGAAGGTATGTTCGACCATTACCTCGCAGAATAAATATGGCGACGTTCACACGGTCATTCGCTTAGCGATGAGACCTTCAAGGCTTTTTTAAAAATTTTTGTTACGCTGTACCCTCCACTCGGAAAAGATCAGCAGTAAGAAAGTTAAAGCTGTTTTTATATTTTTCATCTTAAATGTTTAATTTCTGTATTGTTTACATATATTTTCATCACGCATCCACCTTATCCCGCTATATTTACTTGCCGCCATTGTTGGGTTCGCTTGGCGCCTTTTTCGGTTTGTCGCCAAGGATGTGGGCTCTCCTAGGATTTTACCCACTTGGCGCGAGAAGCGGCCGATTCGACAAATCAACCAAAAATGCAATTATTACTATGTGTAATCATCATATAATATTCGTTATTTATAATTGTTTCTTTTAGCATTTATTTAACTATTATTACATATTTTGTTATTTATTTATATAATTATTATTTAATTATAATTATTTTATTTATAACTATTTCTTTTGTTTATTTATAGTTATGTATTACGAGTTCTCTTATGCATTATTTTCATTTTTTTACAATTCGACGATTATTCTTTTTAATAATTACTATTTAATTATATTATATGATTATTATTTCCAATAACTGTGTTATAAAATCGTACTATATGAATATTATATATAATTACGATAAAATAATATTAGCTCATGTTACTTTTTATTACATAATATTGTTCATTATTTATTGATTGATCTAGGATACTCTCAACCTATATTTTTTATTTGAAATACATTTCAATGTATTTCAAAACAATTCTTTTAAATTATTGTGTATCATTAAATTGCCGCTAGGCCGCCATATTGGATTTCATTCCAGCAACAAGAAGCGCTGCTTGGCGTGATAAGGATCACGCCAAGCAGCACTTGGCGCTATTACCCCCGTTCTCAAATTAATTCCTATTTCTAATATGGGTGAGTAATAGAATATTTATTATTTTTTTTAAAGAATGAGTGTTGCACTTTTAAGTATCTCTATAAATCGTTTATTTTCGCTTTACTTTTTGAAAATGTTTTTTTTTAACGTTCCTTATTCGATGAAATTTGTTGAAGGAATTTGCAGTTTTTAGAACATTGCAAGTTTTCAGTACTATGTAATATAAAAATGCAATTATTACTATATGTAATAATCGTATAATATTCGTTATTTATTGTTTTTTTTTATAATTATTATATAATACGAGTATTGTGCATTATTCAATTTAAAATTTTTTTTTATATATTATTTAGAATTTAAACTGTATTTGGAGCTAATGACCCAAACGGTTTACCGAGAAACAAAACATTGCATTAAATTTCCGTGAAAAATCCAGGAAAGTTGATTCGCCAACACAAGATTTTATTTAATTGGTTAATTGTAATTCATCTCGATCCTACAGACTACTTGTGTTTCTTTAGTCGCGGTTTTTGATGAATAACTTCAGAGTTTGTAAACATACTTAATATTCGTTAACTGATCTAAAATCTACATGAAATTGCATACAAAATGATACAAAAAACATTTGCTTTATTTAATTAGTTGAAAAAATGTAAGAAAAACAAAGAAAATTCTTCATTTTTGTTAGTAATGCAGTATTTTTCAATAGTATAATAGATATGTTTAAGGCTCTTGTTGATACGCCACCACGAAATTTCGAGCGTAATGTTAATCCTATGGAGTTTCTTTCTCCTATATTTACATCTAGGGTATTGCTTGCAATTGCATGGAATGAAATGCATCTAAAAAAGCGAAAAAAAATTAAATTCTTCCATTATTTCGATTTTTTTAAAAAAAAATTCTAAGTATTTTTAAATATTATTTAAAGATCTGAAAATTCATATCTAGTGCATTAAAACGATCATAAAAACATTTTAAATTATTGGATAAAAAAGTAAAAACAGGAAAAATTTCCTTTTTTTTATGCTCTTTCAAAGGCGCATACTTTAAAATTTTTAAATTAATTTTTTTTGCGAGTAATTATTAAGTCAGCATTGCACATATGGTAAGAGGAGGAAAGTAAACTTGTAACTCCGCCTTCTTGCGGAAGGATACATGAAATTTCCCCGTATGTTCCATTGTTGAATGGTAATTTATGACTCTTCCATGGGGACTGTTTAACAGGTTTTTTTTTCTTTTCTAAATGGGGCTAGTTTTCAAAGAATTCATAGCGCATTCAAGAAACTATTTACATTTGCGCCATTCTTTGGAAGTGCAGTGCATTCTTTGAATTTGCACTTGAAAATTTCTGCTAATACGTCTTCTAAAATAAGTTATTCTCTGTTTTTTTATTCTATTTTTCTTAATTTTTTTTTTATATACTAGACAAATTATATTTTGTTAATCACTAAAATGAACAATTAATATTTATTAAATACCTCTTGAATCGTCAGGATAAAGTGAATCAATTTTCACATTCTTCTTTCAAACCTCCAAAATTGAGAATCATGCCATGTAGGAGAGGCGTTGAAAAGCTTAGAAAACTCTTTGGGTTTGAAAATTCGTCCCTGCGGACTTTTCATACATCCAAAATTTCAATATTTAGCTGCCACTCCTGATGGTATTGTGGAGGTTAAATGTCCCGCTTCTTGCCAAGACATAACTCCTAATGAAGCAATAAGCTTAAAAAAAATTCTTTTCTGGAAAATTGATAGATTCGGCCAGATACAAATAAATAAAAATCACCATTACTTTTACCAAGTACTGGGGCAATTACAAGTAACAGGAAAGGAATATTGCTTTTTTGTAATGTGGACAAAAAAAGGGTGTAAAATAGAAAAAATATTCAAGGACGATGTGTGTGGGTTTTTGGCGAGATAAAATGTTTAAAAAGTTGGAACCTTTTTATTTTAATTGTTTATTGCCAGAACTTACAGATCCAAGATATCCTAGATCAATGCCGATACATAACCCGGCTTCGATTCTGGAAGCACAGGAAAAAGCAAAAATCCTTGTAAATACGTCTTTTTGGTGGATTATATAAATTAACACAATGAACTACTGCTAGGTAATGTAAATATATATGTAAATACCTTGCATCATGAAAATATGTAATTAAATCATAAAAAAGAATTTTTGTTTTATCTTTTTTATTGTTCTGTTTTAGTTATATCTTCATATAAAGTTTCATATCTTCAATAAATGCTAAATTAAAAAAAAAAATCTACATTTGAAAAATTGATTTTTTGAAAGTATATAATGTGCTGGTACCCTTAAAATTTTCAAAATTTAGTAAAGCTATTAAAAGCTGCCATATATTTTTTTTAATATTGTAATATAAGTGTATACCTAATCAACCAATAAAATAGTTTTTTTACGTAAACACTTTTGTTACATACTGTGGAGTGACACGTGGAACAGGATCCTCGCCCCTCACTCATATTTAATGCACAGACAAATCGTTACATAATTTTAATGTTTGACATCTCAGGAGGTTGGAAGAATCCGTGAAATTCCGATTTTCCTCCTCTCTTTTTAGCTCGTTAATTTTAGTTAAAATTATTTGTTAACTGCGAAATGCTTAAAGATTTTTGGTATTGATTATTCTAAATATATGAATACATTCTCTTGTACCATAGCTTATGTAATCCACAGCACTTTTCTCTTTGACGCATTCTATTTCAAAAATAATACTAATAATCATGATGTTTTTATTTGCTTTTGTACTTATAAAGCAAATTTGAGTTTTTCATTTGAGGAAGGAAAGAAGCAAAAGACAAAGAAAATTTTAATGACATAAACATAGAAATCATCAAGAAGCTCTGACATCAAGAGAGTAAGAGAAAATTTCTCAGAGAAAAGGAAAACGTAATGCATTCATTTTGTATGCACATACATTTTATTCTTCATCACGGATAAATAACGAGGACGTCACCTCAGTTTTCCCCTTTTTTCCCCACCCTGCCAACAAGACTGACTCTACAAATTTAACATCTATCAAACCCTCTACATCATGGGTCTTTTTGTTTGTATCTTTATCTTGCTATTTGTTTGTATTATTGAGAAACTCTAGATCAGGGGTTTCCAAACTTTTATCAGTAGCTATCCCTTTCGAAAAAAGGGTTTTTCTTTTCAGTCCGCTTCAGTAGCGCACACAGAAATTTTTCAAGGGGGGGAGGTTTCGGGCTCAAAATTTCACCATTCTTGTATTTTGCTCCTTTTGATTTTATCGATTTTCGGGAACAAAACACAGTAAAAAAACTAATTATTGAATAAATAATTAGCATTAATTAATAAAATTAATCATCAATAACGAATACTTAATTAAATTTTACATATTATATACTTAGAATTATAATCAATCAAAAAAAATCGACGGCTTTGGGGGGGGGGGCCCGTACCCTCAACTGGTCCCCTTAAAATTTTTCTGTAATATATAGCATACAATATAACAAATATAATAAGAAAAATAGCCTCAAAAAAGTTTTACAAGAATAATTTGACTAAAAATATTGTCAGAAAATTAGGGAGAAAACGTTTCATAAGATTTCTTTTATTTTTCTAATTTCACAAGTATAAACAAGTTTTCAGAAACATAGATTGCAATTGCATATTAGTTCAATTTCAATTAATATAGTAATGGGCTTTATGTATTGATACAATGTTATTTTTTAATATTTGACCTGAAATTTTGCTTATCATTTTCATAATCACCTAACTAACGCAACAAATATAAACATTTATTTTATTAAACAATTTTTCAATTTTACTGAATTATATGTAAATGTATTATAATTTTTAATAAAAAAATCTAGGCTTTGATGCTTTTTTGTAAAATTTTAGCCGCCTTTGCGGTATAGCGGTTAGTGACGCCGATTGCTGTACAGTAGGGCCTGGGTTCAATTACCGGCCAAGACCTGCATAGTTGTAATTGTATAGTGCCTTTGCAACATGGTAGGACTCTAAATAGCCATTTAGCCACAAATCATCTCGAGAGGTTGGGGGGACCCAGTTTATTATCATTATTTTATCAAAATTGGGGTTTGAACTTTTAATAATAAAAGATAAATGAGAAATTTTGCCAATGAAGAAGAGGAGACAACTTATATTGGGGCACTTCAACAGATTTGACGTTAAAATCTAAAATTAAGTAAAAATGGCTCCTTAGTTTCAGGTTATAAACACAGGCAGAATGCACAAGATTTTTCACACAGCTCTAAAAATTTTAATACCAATCAGAACAATGTGTTTCTCAACGTATTGGGAAACAAAACGAAGGTGTGAAAACAAATTAGACACAAAATATGAAATGCAACTGCAAATAATTTGCATAGACTCAATTGCAAATAATTTGCAATTGAGTGAAAAAAAATGCAAACATATCCCAATTACTAAGTATAATACATGGATAGGTGATATCTGGAGCATAGTTTATTATTGATGCGTGAATTATATTAAAATAGTATGAATTTTTTTTTTATAACAAATACAATACTTTTTACAATCTATAAAGTACCTATAACAAGTTGATTAAATTTAAATATTGTTTCAGGATATATTTTTCTAATAATGGAATGGGGTTCCCCCCAAATGTCTTATAGTTCATAGGGTTCTTCAATTCAAACTGTGTTCCATGAGTTACAATAAAAAAATTGAAAAGAAACTTATAAATATGCATATGCACAATGGATTCACATTCTTTATGAAATTTGTATAATTTCAAGTATTTAAAGCCCATCTTATTCATTAAAGCTGAAAATTTTATTTATATATAATAGCTTTATTTTGCAACACCTTTTTAATTTTTATTATAATATAACAGAAGAATATTAAAACACACATTTTATCTTTGTATTTATATACTTTCTATTTGTGAATATTTTGTGAATATTGTTTTTACTACCTTGGGTTCCACGAGATAATTTTATACTCGTCAGCATTTGTTTTTTTTTTGTGGAAAAACAAAAAACCACGTAAAATGGAGAGGAAAGAACTTATCGGCGTATCAACACATTCAATGTTGAAATCTAAATTTAAACAAGAACAGTTCCTAAATTTTATATTACAAACTCTCTCACGTAAAATACACAGTACATCTCACACAGCTATAAACATTTTAATGTCATTCAGAAAATTATGTTTAAGTGAAATATATTTTTTTCAATGTGAGTGGATACAAAATCAAATTATAGGATACATTACGACTCAGGATACGTTAATGTGATTGCATTTAATCTCAATAGACCTAGACTTCGACAGTTTGTGTGAAAAAAAGATCATTGATTCATTGCATTATTATTAAATTATCTATGCTTGTATAGATGAAAAATAATAAAATCAATAATAATTCATTCCATTTTTTTTTTTTTTTTTTAATTTTAA
>BMAV01015223.1:362332-403712 GCA_019973955.1 Trichonephila inaurata madagascariensis
CATTTTTTTTTTTTTTTTTAATTTTCACTCCAATAAATGTTTGTAATGGGTTTAAATCTAATATAAAGATATATAATCTTTATATGTGCAGCCCGCAGGATTTAATGTTTTCCTGCAAGATCATTTGGTTTGGCCATCCCTGTTCTAATCAAGATCAGACAGTGAGAATGACACTTGAGAGTACAGCTTTGTATTCATGACCTTTTTTGAACTTGGACTCTTTAGTCCTTCACAAACTTGAACGATGGGGGAAGAGAGCAATAAAAGAGGGGTCAGTTGGTTTTCAAATAAACGTTGTCACAGACTGTAAAAGTCAAACTGGAACCCCACCAATCGAGAAGAATGCAGAAGCTCTCCTTATCTTTAGTTTTGAACAAAAGTAGAAGGTGGGAGAGGGGTTTTAGTGTTTCAAACGGCTGGGAACGAACAGAAGCTATCCCTAAACGTGAAAAAGGGGAAGATTCTAAAAGTGATGTCATTTTCTTTCATCATGACAGCTGTCAGAACATAATCATCAGAAAGTTGAATAAAGTAAGCGAAATTTTGGAAGAATAGTAGCATAAAAAAAATGTTTATTTCAAAATCGAGAAAATTATGGAAATTTAAAAAAAAAGGCATATAATTCATTTTTTATGAAGGAACTATTTACCTTCGATCATTACGACCAGTACGACATGAGTACTTCGCCCTTCCTTTGGACACGCCCAATCCCCCCTCCCAGAAGAGGGTGCTTTCATCGTTTTCGATTTCTGTCTAAGGGCCTCTTAAGCACAGAACTTGAGGTATGGCAAAATATCTCTTGAATTTATTCAATTCCTACTATTAGCTTACGATCTCTATATATTTATTTATCTTGGTGGAATTTTCAATCGTTAATAAAATACATTTTAAAGCACTCAATTAAGCTGAAATTTTGTCCATGATTATTTTGGATGATAATACAGTAATTTAATTATAATTAATAAAAATTGATTAAATCTAATTATTCAAAGAATTACCAATACAGCCACCTGGGCATCATTTTTGGTAACTTAGCAACTTGTGTCAAAACTTGAAAAGAGTTTTCTTTCTCACGTGTCTATTTTATACATATTTCTTTACAATAATTAGTTTATTCTCATGCCTTTTACCAATGCCATCGACTGTATTTAGCTTTTGCGTGATGGCAACATGTTGTTTGTGTAACATGATTGTTAGGTCAAGATTAAATGTAATTAAAACCATTATCGTTTGGCGAAGTAGTTCATGTACTACTCAGCAAGATTAAATGTAAAACCATAATTGTTTGGCGAAGTAGTACATGAACTACTCAACAAGATAAAATGTAAAATAATGTTCTTAATTGCTGTTCTGTGAATAAATGTTTTGATTGGAATAAAATGACTGCTTAGTGTTTCTTGGTGCCGTAAATTAATTTAAAAGTAACTTTTAGATACGTAAAAAATAATATTTGTGGAACATTCAGCTGCTTTTTAATGGAATTTTTAATTTAGTTTATTCAATTCCTACTATTAGCTCACAATCTCTATTTATTTATTCATCTTGGTGGAATTTTCAATCGTTAATAAAATACATTTTAAAGCGCTCAATTGAGCTGAAATTTTATATACAGGATTATTTTGGATGACAATACAATAATATAATAAAAATTAATTGATTAAAACTGATTATTTAAAGAATTACAAATACACACAACCACGTTGGCATCATTTCTGGCGACTTGTGTCAAAACTCGAAAAGGTTTTTTTCTCACATTTCAAAGCATTCAGTTGAACTGAAATTTATATACACGATTATTTTGGATGACAATACGATACTTTTTAATGATAATTAATAAAAATTAATTACCACTTAGTGTTGTGATTCTGTCCTATGTATATACATATTTATCTTAATTGTAACTATTTAATAAAAAGTAGCTAAAATAAAATTTTTCTTTGTTGATCTAAGTAGGAATTGAGACTTATTTTTAAAGAAGTAAATTTACTTTGAATAATGCAAGTAAGTACAGAATGTGCCAGTAAAATGAACAATAGATTCTTCACAAACCTGTTTTAAAAAGATTTCAAATACTAAAGCGTTTTTGGCCACTTCATTTTGTCATTCTACAGATTACATTTGTAATGTATGAGAACATTACCTGATTTCAATCCTTCAACTGAAACCTACAATACAACACAATCGACTTCCTAAAGGGGAACACCGGGGCGTAAATTATAAATATATTTCTGCTTTAAACTCCTGTCCTTTTTAAATCAAGGGACGAGAGCTATAAGAATGTTTTTTGGTTACAATCGAAAACTAATGCAAGGACAAGTTACTGATATCTAAGAACAACATTTAGTCTTATAAGATCCTGAAATACTCAGCAAAGTGGGTAATAAACTACGTAGTTTATATTTTAAATGTATTCACACACACAAACATATAAACTTTATGACTTTTAAAAATACCATACTTGACCAGTCATCAAGAACTGATCCACATATGTAATCGTATAAATGTATCAATAAATCAAATTTTCATTCTGATGATTATGAAGCAAAAATAAGAGTGTACTTATTTTTACCTTGGAAACGTTTTATTAATTCTTTTTAACCAAACAATATAGTTTTAATCTTTCTAATTTTTCTTTTCTTTTTTCAGTTTAACAAGTATACATATTTTTACAAGCAAAATTAAGCAATCCATTTTTTTCAATACCTACTATTAACTCACTCTCTATTTATTTATTTATCTTGGTGGAATTTTCAATCCTTAATAAAATGCATTTTAAAGCGCTCCATTGAGCTGAAATGTTATATACATGATTATTTTGGATGACAATACAATAATTTAATTATAATTAATAAAAATTAATTGATTAAAGCTAATTATTTAGAGAATTACAAATACACACTCAGCCAAGTTGGCATCATTTTTGGCGACTTGTGTCAAAACTTGAAAAGGTTTTTTTTCTCACATTTTAAAGCATTCAGTTGAACTGAAACTTTATACACACGATTGTTTTGGATGACAATACAATACTTTAATAATAATTAATAAAAATTAATTGCCACTTAATGTTGCGATTCTGTCCCATGTATATACATATTTATATGAATTGTAACTATTTAATAAAAAGTAGCTAAAATAAAATTTTTCTTTGTTGATCTAAGTAGGAATTGACTTAAAAAATATTTTTTATATTACTTGTTTTTATTTTATTACAATATGATGATTATTCTCTTTTATAATTACTAATAAAGTATATTATGTGATTATTATATATAAAATTTATTAAATCATACTATATGAATATTCTACATATTTACTATTAAATTATATTATAAGATTATTATATGCTGCATATATATAATACTATTATTAGGACTTGTTATTATATTATATTGATATTCATTATTTACTGATTGATCTTGGTTATTCTCAATCTCTTCCTATATCCCTCATTTGAAATTGGTAAAATAAACTATCATCGGAAATCATGCATTTTATAACATTATTTTCCTTCCTGATTTATAAACGAAAGCCACCATGTTGGATTCCATTCCAGTGACAGCAACTGCTTCTTGGCGCGATAAAAATCGTGCCAAGCAGTGCTTAGCGCTGTGTCCCAGAATATCAAACTAGTTCATTCTTTTTTAAAGATAGCAAATTGCAAATTTCCTCCATTTTGTCTTTAATAAATAATTTTGTGCTTTTTTATTTTCTACAATAACTCTTTGCTTTTTTTCTTAATACTTTATTCTTTCATCTTCAATTTTTTTTTAAAAATATTGTATTCCTTATTTTTAAACTTTTTTCTTTTGCCAGTTAGAAATACCTTGTATTCTATTTTTCTTATCCTGATTTTCATACTTTTCAACACCTTTTTGCATTAGAGAAAGTACATTTCTTATTTTACTATTTAAATTTATCATTAAATGATTACTATTCTACTGTCTTCACACACATACTACTTCATTAAATTTCAATAGTTTTTTGTATTCTTTAACCCATTTTTTTAGTGCTAGGTGGCCAACTTGGATAAAAAAAAAAATAAAAGAAATAATATTTGATATGAGTGCTACATGTGCCAAGCATTGTTTGGTGCGGTTCTTTTATCACGCCAAGCATTGCTTGTTGTTGAGTGATATGGAATCCAAGATGGTGACCTAGATGTAACGAATTGTCAGGAAAATAATTTTAAACCATTTTGAAAATATTTTGAATAAAGAATATAAGAATAGATTGAAAATAACCAACATCAATCAATTAACATTAGTATAATATAATAATTATATGTAATAGTCACCCATCCAGTATAGTGGTTAGCGACGCTGACTGCTATGCCGTTCAGCCTGGGTTGGAATCTTGGAGAAGACATGGATGTTGGTAAATGTATAGTGTCTTCGCGGCATGGGGGTACTTTAAATAGCGCAAGTCCTCTCGTGAGGTTAGTGGAAGGGGAAGAGAGGTGGGAAGTCTCTGACCACCCCCAGGGTGTTCTCCCTCAAAATTGGGGTGATACTGAGCTAAATCGTTCTGTCACCTGTATGGTGCTCAAAGCTACGGCTAACGACAGGCATCACTTAGCCCTTTGCCATGATGAATTTCGTGGACCTTGATCTGGCCTTTGCCTATCAGGTGGCATAAACATAAAATGACTACAGAATATGTATTAAAATTAATCAATAATGAATATCAATTTATAATTGCTGATAACTTGGAATATTCCAAAAAGTGTGAGTTCCTTTAATGAATTTCATTGAACAAAGAACGTTTAAAAATGCATTATTTAAAAGTAAAAGGAAGTGGAAATGCACCATTGGCAGCAATAATTATAAGGATAACCCTCATATTCTTTTAAAAAAAATATCCTGGCACTCGCCAATGATATTAGAAATATCCATATTTGAAAATGGCATAATTTTTAAATAAATCAAATTAAAAATGTCTGAAATTGATAGGGTTACCACAGAAAAAAAAACAATACAAATTAACTGTAATATACAACATCCCCATGATGGCAAACACATTATAAAAATATCAAGATAACCATAGTATAATGTTATCCCCATCTTGGCGAACATATGTTATCCCTATCATGGAAAACATAAATAACTTGGTGCATAGCACTCAGATATCAAATTAGCAAAAAAAAAAAAAAACTACCTTTCGTCCAAGTCTCATTGGCTTTATCATGACCTTTTCTCTATTAATGAAATTATGGAAAATTTGTTTTTCTTTACTATCTGAAATATAAATTTGTAAAATGGGCAACATATTAAAGTTCTCTACGAAAGATATCAGCATTTTATATATTTTGTTTTTAATCCAGGCAGTTATTAAATAAAATAGAATTCCAATAAATCCTAGTTAAGCCCCCTGATTTTTTTAGGCATCAAAAAATCGTGCGCATAATTTTTGCTTCTGGAAGAAATTGAAGGAAATGTAGTTTTCAAATGGCAAGGGAAAAAAATTGAATGAACTACGTGTTTAAAAACTTAGCAGCACAACAGCCCATAAGGGCCAAGGCCTACTATGCCCATATCAGTATACATGACCTTGGACCCTGAGGTGCATGAGCAGATGTTCCGATTAGATGGTCAGTCTGATGTGAAACCCCCAGTGTGAAGTTCCCAAGCAAGCTTGGTACTCATTTATCAACTCGCTGAAGGGATAAAAGGCTGAGTCGACCTTGATCAGCCTGGAAATAGAACCCGAACCTATGGTTTTGAAGCGCGATACGTTACCACTCAGCCACTGGGCTTTAAAATATGTGTTTTAGAATGATTTAAATGACATTGCTAAAACTGTGCATATTTAAACAAATTTAAGAATTGCTTGGCTTATTTTGAACACCTCTAATTGTGTAACTTTCATTCACTACAGCAATCGTGTAAACCCTATGTTAAAATGTTTAATCCACCATATCACTTTGAATTCATTTATGAAGTTACCAAGCATTATATTTTGATATGCAGAATATTACATATGTTCAAGGGACTAGGACTGAACCATGTGGCTTTCCTTATATTCCTGTGCACAATGTGGAGATTAATCTATCTTCTAGCTACAATAATAAAATTAGTAACCATCAGTTGTACCCTTTCTCTTGAACAAACACATTTTTGCCACATTTTAGACATTTATACATGAATATTGTCAATACTTCATTCATTCTCCAATCAATCACCTCTTTCTTTTAAAAGTTTAAAAAAATCCAGTTATAACTTCACTTTCATCCAAAGTGACTGTTAGGAATATACTGACCATTGTCAAAAATCAGTTCAGATTGGTTTATATATATATATATATATTATGGGGTTTTTTTTTTTGGCACAGTTGCCAATTAAGTAATATTTTTGTTTGCCAAATCTGTGTTAAACAAGGATCCACTGTAACCAGTGGCGCACACAAGGGTAGGGGGTCCGCTCCCCCCCAAAGCCCTTGACTTTTTTCCTGATTGATTATAATTCTAAGTATATAATACGTACAATTTAATTAAGTATTTATTAATGATTAATTTTATTAATTAATGATAATTATTTATTCAATAATTAGTTTTTTTACTGTATTTTGTCCCTGAAAATCAACAAAATCAAAAGGAGAATGAACTTTCGCCCCCCGCGCCCCCCCCCCCCCTGAAAAATTCCTGTGTGCACTTCTGACTGTAACTCCTAGTGATGGCAGGGTGGTAACAGTTAAAGAAAAAAATTTAGCAGCTTTAAAACACATGATATAAAAAGATAAATTTAAAGCAATTAAAGTGATCTCAAAGACATTTTTATTCAAAAATACCAAATCCATGCCAGAATCCAAGAGAGAAGTGTAATTTTTTCTTCATAAATTGAAAATTAAATTTTTGTATTATCCATTATTCAGAGACTTATAGGGAGAAACATGTACAATTTATTTACATACACAATAAGAATTGATTAAAAGATTTATTTAAAAAAATAAATGAATTTTTTAAATGTCAAATATTTCAAATGCTTGATATATAATATATATAAGTATGTACCTGGTATTTTTATTTTTTTAAAAAATATTTATTTAAATATTTGTTACTTTTGAAATACTTTGCATTATGTTTTGGACAACTCAGCATGGAATGCAAGTATGAGTGTTGTTTACATGTTTTGATAAAGTTTCAGAATTACAAGGTTTTGCATTTGTAAATTTATTAATGCCGTACCTTGTATTCTAATTGAAATTTTTTTCCTGTATTTTATATTCATTAATAATTATTTATTTTAGCTGGTGGCAAAGCACCAAGAAAGATTCAAGTTATATCTAATTCAGTGACTAAAGGTGTGTTATTTCTTTGTTTGATTTTTCTAATAATTAAAGAATATTTTTTCTTCAAATTATGATGGAACTATCTTATGAATGTAAACACAAGCTAAAAACACTGTTTATCTTTTAGTTTATTTTATATACAGTAAACTTACTTATTATTTTCTGTAAGCTATGAAAAAAGTTTTAATTATACAATGCAGAATAATTAAAAATTTGCAGATTAACCTTTTAACTGTCATGCCCGAGGTAATCTCGGGCACAGCACTGGTGTTCGAAAATGTTACGCCCGAGTATTACTCGGGGTAATTTTTTTGAGTGCATCGTATTGTTTTACCCGAATACATATCGGGAGACGTTTATTTCGGCTTCATCTCTTTGTCAAACCCGACTGATTCTCGGGAAAAGGTAATGCGTTCTCAGTTCAATAGATGGCAGCACTTTACTGAAGACTTCAAAGGTTAGAAGTTCTTTGGTTCAAAAAAATTTGACAATTTGTGTACCCAAATCATCAAAATAACTTGAGAGTTAAAGGGTTAAAAAGAATTTAACACCATTAAAAATGCTAGACGATTTTTTTTAGAGATTATTATTTTATTTCTCTTTTTTTAATTTGAAGTAAATTTTTTGAAATGATTTTTTTCTGATATTTTGTAAAAAACAGTAAGACTCTGCTTTACGCTGTTTCGGTTTAACGCTTTTTTTTTAATTGTGGGATTCCCCGAAATTGCACGCAGCGTTAGGCTTCCCGATATCCGAAGCAGTTTATCTGTGTTTCATCTTTCCTGTGGTGTTATACGAACGTACTTTTATCATTTCAAACATTTGTTGACGTTATTGTAAGTATAAATTTAGATAATACAACGATTTCTATAGTGACAAATACTAGTATTTTTAGTTTTTACCATGGGTGGTAATAAAAACCACGAAAATAAAACTACTAGAAAACGCATTTCACTAGAAACTAAAATGCAAGTGATTAGAAGATTAGATACTGGTGAGCGTTAATCTCACATTGGTGCTGCATTGAATTTGGCAAATTCAACAATAAGGACCATTCTTAAGAATAAAGAAAAAATACTGCTATCGGCATCTGTAACAACGACAAGCTCTGCAACTTGAATTACCCGTTCTAGAAATATTACAATATATGAAATGGATAATAGACTTTCTATATGGATTGACAACGAAATTGAACGCAATCTGCCTTTAAGTCAATCTACTTTCTTGATAAAAAGACAGAAAATTGGAAATACAGAAGACACTGAATGATCTGAAATGTAAACATACGACTTAGAATTTTATTTATTGTTATATGTATATTCGTTTATTATGTTTCTATATTTGTGTAAGAAATATATTTTTGTTTTATATGTTATAAAAACACTTAATAAATTTAATGGTAAAATAACTGACCTATTTTCCACCCATCTTCCCCTAACCCCATTATTTACATGATGAGATAACCTCGTTTAATGCTGTTTCATATTATGCTCTATTATGATGGAACGTCTTACTGTATCTAACATTGATATTGAGTCTGAAATAGATATTTTATTTCTTGTTCAGTTACAAGTGGTAAAGCCAGCCAACGCCGATCAGGTGGGAATCCATATTGTCCACGTCCAACTCCTGAATGGCAAGTGCCTATTACTGAGTTCTTTGATAAGAAGCATAATGAAGAAAATGCTAGGAGATGCAACCAAATTGAAGGCATTACCGAATCAAATGTTCTTGGTGAAGCTGCTTCTGGATGTAGTAATACTTTATAAGACTTGTAAAATACATTTAACTTTAAGCCAAAGCTCATTAGCTGAAAATTCATATGGTTTGGTATTGAGTTTTTTCAAAAAAAGTATTAATATTTTATTTTTTTAAAACTAGTTGCTACTTCCCTAATAGTAAATAAAGTAGCACCTCCTCTTTTATTTTTTTTTTACTTTTAACTCAGAAAGTGTTGTTTAAAACAAAACATAGGTTTAAATATTTTTCCCCCTCTGTTCTGTATTTTTTTTTTAATGTTTGCTTGATGGAAATGCTTTTGGATTATCTGGTTTTAAATTTTAAAAAATTCAATGTAAAACAAACATATATCTACCTATTGAATGCTTAAATTATGTATGTGTAGGGTCCCAAATTTATTTTGTCTGTTGTTTTATTAATTAGTTACCCTCAAATATACCCTCAGTATACTTAATGTATGATATTACATATAAAACTTACAATTTTCATTGATTAAAAGAACAATTTCATAGAATTATTGAAGTATTTGGCCATATTCTCTAAAAAAAATTTTAATTTGAAAATAAATTTACTAACAGGGCTTTTCCAGATGACAGAAGTGATAAAAATGACTCAGTTATGCCCAAAATATATTTTCAATTCATGAATAAATAGAAGTTAAAATAGTTTTTTATAAAATGGGATTTTCTATTATTTTTTATTGAAATGACCTGTGTTTTTATAAATTCAAAAATAATTCATTTATATTTTAATACATTTTTGGTTTTTGACAAAATACCCTTATAGTATGCAAAAACTGCAGTTGATACTTTTAATTTGATCTTTTACCAGAATGTTAAGGTTTCAGTATTATGAAATTTTATTATGGTTTGTTCTTTTACTATGTTTAGTGGATTGTTGCAATACTTGAAATTCTTTGTAGGTAATTCGCTTTTCAAACATTTCCAGCTTTATGAGGTTTTTGATATTTTTAGCATATGTTTTTAGAAATTTATTTAATTTAATATCTGGTCATTATACTTTTTATATTATACCTTTATTATCTTTGAACTTTTTTTATACATTCTCCTTATATATATATATATATATTTTTTTTTCATTAGTGATGAAAAAATAGTGTAAGAGTAATAAAAGAGAACAGTTTTAAAATTGTATTTCAGTGGCTGTTTTGATAAATCTTGAACTTAAGACCAAATGTTTCTGTGATTCATTGTAGATTGTTCTAAAACAAATTTCAGTGCAAAAAATTCTTATTGTAACTAATTTCATAAGATTTGTCATTTTATTCAGGGAAAACACTGGCCACACTTTATGTAAATAAAAAATATTGTAATGAATACTTTTGCACATTTTGTGTGGTCTAATTGTACAGTTCAAGCATTTTTTATGTAATTTGTATTTGATATTTTTCCTCGTAAGCATATTTTATAATAAGTTTTTACTTAAATTCATAAAAAGTTATAAATGTGTTATAAAATTTTTTGAAACATCTTGTACATAATTAAGGCATTGCATGATTCATTTTTCATAACTGATAAAATAATGATCTGTGTAAAATGTCATTCAACATATTTTGTACTAATAAAACTTAGAAATGTTCCAGTTAGAAATTTTATTCTTGGAATTGAATTGATATTACAGTAACAAATCTACACATATGAATTTACTTCATGACAAATATATCGATATTTGTTATTATTTAACATGCTGTAATATCCAAAACTTATGGGATCCATTTCTTCAAATTAAAAAATACCTGGGGCTGTTTTTAACCTCCTTGGCTCACTAGGCACTTCAAATTGTTACACCACCCACACTATTTCCAGAGCAACCCCCTCTTTCAGTTCTTACCTTGCCAGTTTTAGTTTGGGAAGGATTTTCCTTTAACACTCTTTTCCTTTGCTTTTGCTCTTTATGGAGTCTTTCCATTATCCACCATCCATTAGACCATCTTTGTCCTGGACTGGCAGCCATGAGGAAAGGATAGTGACATGGTTTGGCCACTCTTGTTCATTTCTTACCTTATGGCATGACAGACCACCTACCCTTTTATAAATTAGTACAATAGATTAATAAAATTGCTTGCAATTACTGTATAGAGTAGTGTTTCTCAACCTTTTTTTTTTACAATGTCACCATAAGCCTTTTAAAAATTCTTATGTTTCCCTCCCCCCCATACATATATTGATACATACATAGATATATAACTTAAATGTAAATTATTACAGCAAATAAGTTTTCAAAACTTACAATGGGAAACTGAAATAAATTTAATGAGATCCTTGGGCTTGATGTTTGTTGCAGAGGTTTTATGTCTGGTTTTAATTTAGTTAAATTAGTTTCCTTGTTTTGTTGTATCTAGCATATTTCTTCTTTTTAGCAGCAGATCATTTATGGCACTAAATTTCATTCAGACCGGGATTCTTGGGGGGGCCCAAAGTCTGACTGACGCTAAGTACAAAATCCTTTGTGAGATCCTCTCTTAAGGTCAGAAATGCTTCTCTCATGACTTGCTAGACAGTAGTAAATTTGCTTTAATTTAAATTTTTTCACTTCTTTTCGGCCTCCAACTTTTTGCACCCAATCACTCGCTTAAGTGGTAAAGCGGTCCTGGAAATAATTTACAAAGTGTTTTGTAACTTTCTGCATGTAAGTAATATGCTTGTACTTTTCAGTGTTTTTAGATAACATCAAATTGAGAAAGAAAGTATTTTTGACTTGTTTCATTTTAAAAAAGTGGAAGTAATTTCTCTTTAAAAAAATTCTTTAATTAGTAATTTTTAATGTTTATGCATATCTGTCACTTTATGCGTAAAAGTTTTCACCTTTAGGGAAATTTTTAGGGCTCAATTCATTTTGTTCTATGAGTGTGTTTGTATTCTGTATTCTTCATACGGCCATTTTTTTGCTTTGTTGTTCTGTTTGCTACATGTGACACAGGCAAAATATACTTTCATACTTAATGAATACTATAAAAAGGAATTTAACTGCATTTCCACATTCCAAAAGGGAGGAGGTATGCATTTTGTGATGACTGACGTACTTGTCTCACATTGGTCGATATATTGTCTGTCATGTGAAAACTCATAAAGCACATCTCAAGAAGTCAAGCAGCAGTTGCTTGAAACTGGGTCGTTTTTATCAGGACATGTTAAATCAAATGTAATGAGGTCTGAACTACTGTTTATATTTTTTCTTGTGGAGTAAAATTTACCTATGACTGCAGCTGATGTGGATAAACTCTTTGAAAAGTTCTTCCAAGTCTAATATTGTCCAGTAGTATGCATGACCATAGTAGCCTAGTGGTTAAGGTCATGAGCTTATGACCAACGTGTCATGATTTTAAGCCCTAGTGCTACCGAAGGCTTGCCTTGTTGAGGGGCTGATGCATTTTAAATCTGTTGAGGCACAAACTTTTCATAGTGTATTGTGATAGTTTGGAGAGAGTGTGCCAGCTTGGGTGTCATTCTTGTAACAATACTGGGGTTCAAAATTACAAGGCCTGTGTTGCCAATAGCTCATGTATGAAAAAATAACCTGATTTATTATTTTAATATTTTGATAGTTTCCTTTTGGGTTTCTCTTGGAAATCCATTTCAGTATTCTTAGATTGATATCTAGGCTTTTAATACATTATTTATTACTTTATTTAGTAATTGGTTTACACAAATTTTCAATTTATTTTTGAATGAATATTTTATGTTGCAATATTTTGAAAAATATTATTTTGCATGTTTGAAAAATTAGATCTTTGAAAAGATCCTACTACATTAGGAATTTTTATATATTAGTTATTTTCAAGAACTAGAGTACAAAAACGATGAATCAACTTTATGTATCAGTATTAATGCTAAGTGGAACTTAAGCTGACAAAAAAAAAAAAAACTTTTTAGTTCATAACTCTGAAAAAAAATACCCTTTACATTTATATAAGGATATAATGGGCATACATGTACATAATGAAGCAAAATCATTTGTAGTCTTTCAGTAGAATATAAAAGGTGCATTGAATGAATTTCTTTCTGTAAAATGTATTCACATGTTTTATTTACTTGTAGTATGTTTAATGTTAAAATTAAATGTGAATATAAATTATATGCATATATTAAAATAATTGTAATTATTAATTTAAACTACCTATCTACAATAATTTTCAATGTTCCTGTACATAAAAAATTTTCTCTAAAACAATTTGTTTCCCTACTACAGGGGGTGGATGACTTATTTTGGCTCAAGAGCTGCACCTTTTTAAAATGATAGCCTTCATCAGTTGATTTTGCATTTCGGAAAAAGTGCAAATTGTACTATAAAAATCAGTAAAAGGAGTTTAATAAGTGGTAGTTATATTCAATTGAACATTGAATTCTAGAATCATTTTTATGAGACAAATGTACCCTGTCACACTTTTCTACATTTTTTTTTTTTTTTAAATCAGGACTGAGATTGCTTGTTGACATTCTCATTACAGCTGCAAGTTAATGTCAACCAACTTGCATCGATATTTACCTTGTTAATTTTCATGCAAGAAAAACTTTGTGTACAAATATATGTTGACTCAAATATGGAGAACATTTTCTGTATTAGGTTTTCTGACTGCTTTAGCGGGCTACAAAAAAACTTTACCTACTGCAATTTGTCTATCCCTGCCCTACTACATAATAGTTTACTTCAAGCAATTTATTGAACTCATTTTTTAATATGTTCATTTCTTTAACTGAATAATGAAAGAGTATTTTCTTTTCTTTTTTTCCCTGAACTTTGGAGACAGTAATTTCTAAAAAAAATTTCAAACATTTGTAAGTGATAATTGCTAAATAAGTCTGACAATCAAAGGTGTCAGATGTAAGTATTACAGAATCATTTAAAATATTTTTACATGATTTACTTGGTATTGATAAATTATACTCTCACTTCTAAAAGTCAAGCATTGAGAGAAAATTGTTAGTTTTATTTAGCCAATCAGTATTAAAGAAGCTGTAATTGGCTGCAAAGGTAGAAGGGAAGTATGCAAATATATATATGTTAGGTAACAGTCAATCATGGTTTCGTGTCGAGAAATATGCAAACCCGGGTAATCGTATAAGATGCCGGCATTGTGAAGGGTTACATATGTAAGTGCTGGTGAAAGGTGTTTGGAGCATTTGTTTTCAAGCTAGACGTATTTCTATGGCTTCCCGAGTGAGTGAATATTAACGTCGCCTTATTCATCTACACAAGGGCTTTTGGCTATGGCTTCCAAAAGACGAATGGGAGATTGTGAGCGCTGGCGGACTTTAGGACGCATTGAAACAGGCAGTTTATCATAGAGGTTGATCATTTCACAATAATAGAAACAATTCCTGAGCTGACGCCACTGGACCTTTTCCTGTGGGATATTTGAAGCAACTAGTGTATGACCCATCCACAAACATTATGGGACCTTAAACACTGTACTCCAACGTGCGCAAAGTGGTTTTCAAACGAGGATACAAATGTGCATTGAAGCTGACTATGAGAAGTTAGAAAATCTCAAAGGTATAATTAGTTTTTTTTCTTTCTCGGATCGTTTTTCTCCCTTAGGAAATAACGGAAACACTGATGTGCGGTCTATTCTTTGCATTCTTGTCTATGAGGAGTCTTTTCGTACTAGCTCAGTGCTCTACAATAGGGGTCGGCAACCTTATAGCTGTGGCGTGTCAAACCAATAAGGATTTAGCGTGCCACACAGAATATTTTTGAAACTTTGATTCTTGCAATGATGCATGCTGAGTTACAAAATAGAGGTCAATATAGTATAGACTAATAGTTTTATTATATTTTAATTTGCGTCATTTAAAAATAATTTCTTAACATAAAAATAAACAGCATAAAATATACCTATTTCTTCAAGAAAAATAAAGAAAAAATTAAAATTGTACATATATTATGTACAAGGTAAACAAAAAAGTTCTTGCCATTTGCTCGTTTCCATCGAAAGAAATGAGAATAAGTATGCAAATTTGTGTTTGACGTGATTGAGAAACCCTCAGTCGAGAGTAGGAATATCAGTTGTTATAAACGCATGTCCACTGTTCACATTCATCAATCGGAACTTGTACAGTAGCGAAGCGAAGTCGACGTATCAAAGGAGCTCGTTCGGGGTTGTTTACTTTACGACTTCAAAGTGAGCTTATCAGCCGCTGCATCAAGTCGCCGAATATGTCAAGCGTTTGGGGAAAGTTCTTTCAATGAACGTACGGCAAGACATTGGTTTCAAAAATTCAGGTCGGGAGATTTGTCCCTCTGAGATAAAGCTCGAACAGGACGACCACAGGCCTTGGATGACGAAACCCTGCATGCAGCCATTGAAGAGGACAGTAGTCAAACGTGTGGTGAACTTGCCAGACAATTCAACACTTCCAGTGAAACGGTTAGACTTTATCTTCACCGCTTAAGTAAGACGTACAGGCTGAGCAAGTGGGTTCCTCACACATTGTTGGAAGTCCATAAGCAACAACGAGTGGCAGCCTGTTTATTGTTGCTTTCTCGCCACCGTAGCGCATCCATATTCAATCGGGTGCTGACCAGTGACGAGAAATGGGTCCTGTATGACAAACCCAAGCGTTCCAAACATTAGTTGTCACCCCAGGATACTGTCCCGCACAGCGCAAGATTACCTATGCACCCACGCAAGTTTATGCTTTGTGTCTGGTGGACGTCGTTAAATGGTTCACTATGAGTTGCTACCAACGGGCCAAACGGTCACTGCGGACCTGTATTCGCAGCAATTGGAACGTGTACAACAGGCACTGCATCAGAAGGAGCCAGCACTGGTTAATCGAAAGGGTGCACTGTTATTGCATGATAACGCCAGGAATACGATACAGTGACTTGGTTGGGAGATTTTGTGCCATCCTACTTACTCACCTGACTTTGCACCTTCAGATTACCACCTCTTCCATTCCCTGGACAATCATCTTCATGGTAAATCCTTCACCAATGAACCCCCCGTACCCCAACCTCCCCCGGTTTTTTTTGGGCCCCCCCCCCCCCGATTTTTACCGCAAGGGGATTGAACAACTGGAGACACGTTGGCAGAAGGTACTGCATACCGATGGTGATTACTTTGAGGACTAACAATAGGCTACGCTGTTTTTGTATGTCATGTTCTTTTCGGTGATTAAAAACGGCTAGAACTTTTTTGTTTACCTTGTATTTTTAAACATATTTATTAAAAAAATATATGTATATTTGCTTTCATTATAGTTAAAAGATAAATACAATCGAACCTCTATATTGCGAATTTTTCTATATAGCTAACTTTTTCCTGGAATCAAGAACATTTCACAATTTTCTTCGTTAAACAACTCCCCAATAGCGAAGTTCATTTTCTATTTAACGAACTTTTTTCTTGTGATTAAATATTTTTTTCCCTATTTTTGAAGTATTTCTGGACATTTCGAGTTCTCTCTTTTAGCACATTTTATGTTGATCATAAATCTTGAACTGGTTTTATTAAGTGCCTAACTCGCCGAGAGCAATAGAATTCTGGGCATTTCATCCATGAAGTGCAACCTTTAACCCCCATTGTCCAGTTCACTGGAAACGCGCCTTCGATCCCTTTCACCTTCAATGGAGTCTTGTGCCCTTGAATTAGTCTGCGTTCATTTGTAGTATTGATCATTCATACTGTTAATTTCGTTTCTTGTAGCTCGAAAATGTCAAAACGTAAGTGCTGGAGCATCAAAGGGAAAAAAAAAAAATTCTTTAGGAAGTGTGTGGATAAAGGCGCCAAGAAACTTTTCTTGCAGTTTTTCTTTCTTTTTTTTTATATAGTTAAGATATATAAAATATATATTAATTTACAAAACGGTGTGAATAATTACTCTTTTTTAATGTATAGTGTTTATGAATTTAAAATTTGTTTTATGTGATTTATATAAAGAAAATTGAAAGATGAATCTCTATATAACGAATTTTCCATATAACTAACTTTTTTTCGGGATTTAGTGACTTCGTTATATAGAGGTCCGACAGTATTTTAATGCGAACCTATAGTGCTTGCACCACCCTTCTTTCATATCGTAACATCAGGTGTGTAATTTGTGACTTTCAATTTGACACACACGATTCTGAGCATTCAGTTAAACAATTTCTTTGCGGACTCGAAATTTATGAAGAAAGATTTGTTACTTAGAAATAATTCAGCTTAGAACCAAAAGCGGAAAGCAGAGAAAATGCAATTTTCTCTCTTCAAACAATAAAATCTTTCTATCTATGACTTAATAATTTTCAAAATAGTTGAAAATTATTAGAGCTATCTTTCAGATTTTTCGCGTAATTCCCTCAATGTCCATAATTCTGGAGATGATAGGCAAATAAAGGTCGATTACAAATTTATCAACTTTCATCCACTCAAAAATGGACTAATTTGTTGAGTAATGTAGAGTGCCACTGAGAATTGTACCACATGTTAACTCTATAGTTCTCCAGCAGGTGGCGCTATTTGTGGTTTTATTCAGTAGAGCTTAACTGGACATAGACGCTGCTTTTTTGAATATAGCAGCTGCCGTTCCTAAATTAAAAAGGTGGTAAGGGACTTAGTGGGCGAACTGTATATACCAGGTTGTTATAATTAAACGGCTTCCTACAGCGCAAACGGAATGTAACGAAATTTTGTACACGAGATGCGCTCACAGAGTTCCACCAGAACGCGCCTTTTCGGGAAAATCATGAAATAAATGACCAAAACGAAATACAGAATCAATATTAACAATCCAGAACAAGAATGATGTGTAGTGAAATGCAAAACCGTGAAAAGCTGTCAGTTGTAGGAGAAAAATGTCGGGATTTGCATGCTTGGGAAGCTTCAGAGGCGGGTGGCGGCCCCAAGCTTGATGGATTCCAGTTATAAAATTCAACAACACAAAAAATTCTTGAATCGATATTGCAACCCCGATGATTTCCTCGGATTTGAGTAGTGTAGCAGCGCTAGACATCTTTCTTCCATTTATCTGTATTGTAATCTATAAAATTTTCGAATGCGTTATTTTATTTATTTTTTTCTGCACAAACTTCATTTTGAACAAATGAATACTATTCAAATCAAACAAGTTTGTTTTTAGTTCATAGCCGTGTTTAGTTACTGTCTGATACATTTTACACTGATGGGAAAAAAAATCCCAACACCAAGAAAAAAAAATTTCTGTTGACTAATGAAACTTCGGCAATGCATTTGTATAGAAAACATATTTAATTGATTTAAATTACAAGATTGCAGATTAATTAATGTAACGGGGAGGGGTGTATGTCAGCTTCAGGATTAGGTAATTTGATATTTATTGATCGTATTAGTAATGTGAGATCTTTAACCCCCCCACATGAAATTATTTGTTCAAAATTTAGGGGTATTGGAGATGACTTCATATTTTATCAAGATAGGAGTCCAAGCACACTGCTCTTAATGTACGCCTCTGCTGTGTAACTGGTGGCTGCGGTAGCCTAGTGGTCAAGGTAACGGATTCGTGGCTGATGTATCATGAGTTCGAGCCTCGTACCGCTGAAGACCTGTCGAGAGCTCAAACGTCCTCCCGTTGGTGTAGTGTGGAAGTCAGGAGAGGGTGGTTCCAGCTCAGGTGTCGTCCTTGTCACTTGACCATGGTTCAAAATTACGAGGTCCGTTGCCAAAAGCCCTCAAGTAGCTGAACAGTGCGACGTTAATATTCACTCGCTCACTCACAGGTGTGTAATTGTCCCCATGTTTTGAAAACACCACCTGTTATCTGATTTAAATACTAGAGAGCATATTTGTAGAGAGCTTGAAGTTAGATTAAGAAGACATAAAAATAAAATATGAACTAATAGCAGGAATTACAAAAGATTTGAATAGATCGATGCAGAATTTACAAAAAGAGATGATGAATTCAATCTATGCCAACACACACGTTTAAAAGCTATTGTGAACACTAAAGGATTTCCTACTAAATTAATAAAAAATACAAATAATTAAAACTATTGTGTACAAAGATTTTTATAACAGTTCTTTAGTAGTTTTTTATTTATTAATTTTTCAAAATAATAAAAGTCATAATTTGTTTTGCAAAATATATTTTTTTTAATGGTTTGGTTATTCCATTAAGAACAAGTTGTAGAAGTTACTTTAAAAGATTATAATTCTGATATATTAATTTTCATTAGTCGATATCATGTTTTATAGAGATAGAGTAAGTGTACGATCACTCTTTTTTTTGAAAGTCAATGTAACTAAATGGTTGTCAATTCAGCACATATGACACATAGGAAATTGGGGTTGCCAACTTGGCAAATTATTAGTGGAGTTGGCGAGAGATTGTTGCTATAATACGTAACTACCATTTAATGTTTAAAATTGTAAATTAAACAATGTTATAAGCATTTAGGCTTAACTTTCAGCCATAGTCCTTATTGTTTCAGGTGCAGTATACTGTTAATATTTTTGATAATTGGGCTCAAAATAAAGGTTGGCTCACATTGCCTATGATAAAATATGCAGCTATGTTGTTATTTTTTTGCTTATACTTAAAATTAAACTAAAATCTTAAAATTTAACCTATTTGCTTTATTCTCTACAATTTCCTAAAATATAATAGTTCATTTGTGACACTAAAATTTATCCCTAAAAACAGCAAAATCAGTTTTGTATTTTTACTAGCATCCTAATACATGTTTATGACACAACTAGCATTTATTTTTATAAACAAAAACTGTAATTTATATGTATGACATATATATAATAAGGTATCATAATAGAATGATTTTTATTAGTAAAGCATTACTTTTGAATATGTATAACAGTTACAAATCAGGTAGATAGAAACTTACTTTCAGAAAACATATTTAAATTGCACACATACATGGCTTACAGTCTTTTTTAATAGTTATGAACAAAAATATAAAAGCTCATGAATCCATCAGTTTATGAATTTTAACCTTATATTGTAAAGAGGGCAATTTTCTAACAGCGAAATATATTGTTACGTTGATCCGGGTTCGAGGATTTTATGCAAATCAGTCGCAAAGAACAAGACAGACAAGAGCGATGCGAATTGATTGTCGAAAATCCAGTCCTTGTAATACAGGATTCAGCAGCAATATTCGCAGAGTAAATCTCAGGCCTTCACACCTTCAACAGCACTCAGACACAATTATTGGTGTCTAAAATACACGTATATAAAAGATTCACAAGCAATCGCGCTTTTAACAGCCGAAGTAATCACTAATCGCTTCAACAATCAGAGCAATACTAACTGATCGCTATTCAAAACCAGACTGACTTACTTTCGGCGATCATCTCTTTATATTTATACACTCCGTGGATAATTCGGGAAAGACCCGCTTGCGTCATAGGTTTTGAAATTAGTTGATTTCTCTACTAATTTCTAGAAGAATCCAGAGGGTCCCGAACTTGCCAAAAATGGTCGCCTAAGTCAACAACTTGGTCGCCAAAAATGACGCCAATTTGGCTCTATCGCCAAATTCTCAAGAATCGCTATTCTAACGTAAAGGATGGCGTTTCTTGTAAATATTGCAATTTTAACGTAAATTAAATCTAATTTAGAGTAAGATATATAAAGGCATTACACACACCCAAATACAAATTATTTACACTATTTTACTAAAAATTCGTAATAATAATTAGATATGTTATTACTTCTACTTACATGTCCCAAACTTGAAATGACCAGTGTAAATAAGTTGACCGAACCTTTAGTAAACATGAGAGCTAGTGATGCCAGTTTCCTTGTGGAAATTGAAAATGTATTCTGTGTGGAGGGATTTTTTCCCCTGCCTCATGTTATAAAATGCTTTCAGTACAATGTATTTCAATATTTCTGCATGAAGCAATATTAAGTTAACTTTTTGACATTGTTTATGTTGAAATTTATTCATTTTTTTTAAAAAGTCTGAAAGATTTGCATATTATATTACCTATTGGTAAATATGAATTGAAGTTGTCATTACTTATGTTTGAATTTATTTATAATTATGATATATTAGTAAGTAAAGGTGTAATGTGAAATTACTATTTTTACTGCAGCTGCATTTTCCAAATTGCTTTATGTTGCAGTTACTGTTATTATTTTTGTGGGATATGGAGCGACAAAGGTTATTATCCCAAGTTGCATCATTATAATGTTTACTCTAGATAAATTTGCAGTAAAGTTTTAATGTTTCCAATCAAGATACAGGACAAAATTAAGTGTTAAGGCCGTATCACACGTATATTTTTCATGCAATTTTTTCGTCCAATTTTTGGCCGAATCTGAGGGGGGGAAGGGTTGCCGTAAACAAAACGACACGCTCTGACGTCAGCCGCACTCTATCTCCACATTGAAAAATTACTCGCCGATTTTTCTGCTTCGTAAAATGAGCATCCAAAATTATTTCTTTCATTTCGCTTGCGCAATTGCTGATGGGTGTAAACTAAAAATAGAGCACCATTCTATTTAAAATATTATACGCCGTTAAAATATTATACACCATTAAAATATTATACGGCATATCTGAAGTGTTAGACAAAACCGCAGCCGCCATCTTGTTTATGACGTAGGGCGCCGAAGAACCCCATTGGCTGGAATTTCAAGCAATTTTATTTGGAACAACTTTTTGAGCTCGCTAGCAAAAAATTGTTCTAAAGCGGTTGCTATGGCAACTGAGTAAAAATTGCACGAATTGAACGAAAAATTGCTTGAAACGTGTACGTGTGATACGGCCTTTAATCTAGAAAATTCGCGGTACTTGCATGTTATGTCGAACAATTCCGGCCAACAAAAAGACATTGCTGATTAAAAAAGTGGCTACAATCACTGCCATTATTATTATTATTACTCTGTTCCAATGTCTACAGGAATGGTTTCCACTATTGGCTGTATATTAGAGCATTTGGCAGTCTTTTGATTTGATGAAATTAGTTGCCAGTTTATATATATATGTAAGTTATGAAAATTATAATGTATGTATTTATGTTTAATCCATATTATAAAGCAGTATCTAATACAAGCCTATCAATTGTTTTTGCTAAATCAAAACAATCACCAAATGCTACAATGTACAGTCAATAATGGTAAAATTTTTCTGAGCATGCTCAAATATAAGAATCTTTTTCATAAGTTTTCTTACTTTTTTTTCAAGTTTATTTTAGAAATTATTAAAACTTGGTGTCTTCTAATAAAGAGAACACATTGTATTTTTTTTTTTTTTTATTTTTTTTTTTTTTTTTTTTGGGAATTTAAGTAATTAAAAAAAATTTTTTAATTAATAAAAATTTTAAAAATTTTATTTTTTTTTTTTTTTTAATTATTTTTATTTCTATTTATGGGAATTAAGGTACTGAAATAAAATTGTTACTTAAGTAAAATTTTACAAAATTTAAGTTTGTATTACTGTTTTCAGTTATAGTATAAGTACGAACATTTCTGCATTGTTATCTGTTAAAATGGTGTAAAATATAATAAATGGTATTCCAGACAAAAAAGCAATTAAGAATCAGAATATTGTAAGAAATTTTAATTTTGTATTTGTATTGCAATATTTTAACAGGTAACATTTATGGCAAAAAAATATATATACTCTCATGGACAAAAAAAATTAGCGCACCAAGAAGAAGTCTTCAAAATGAAACGAAATTTTGCATACGTAATTACTACTTTGATATAAGTAAATGAGATTAGAAAATCAAAGAAAAAGGATCATTTATTTCAGAGAAAAAGGCACGGATTTAATTTTTTAACGGGAGCTTCCTTCGTGCCGATGATTCTCCCCCTCTCAAATTGCGACAGCTGCTCATATTGTGCCATTACGTTGTTTTCGTAGACGTCTACCTCAGCTCTTACTTAGTAAACGATTCAGCACACTCAAACGAGAAGCCGAGGGTCAATGGGAAACTGGGTTTTAAGAAACCCTCCGTCCCAGATCGAAATGTAAAAGTTTCCTTTATGTTGTTACAGTGGATTGAAAAGTCCTTGTAGTAGATTCTAAGTCCACGGAGTGTCGAGTATTTTCGGTTGACGAAAACGTCTTTTCTGTCACTTTGGTTCTTGCTGCTGTCATCGTTGATATATTGCGCAGCCAGTCCTGTCGCTAACGACCTGTGGAGCCGCGTGTCTTGTCTATCTAGCTTGTCAGGGATGATAAATTGCTCTGTAGGTGAAAAGGAAGCACTGCTATTGGATGGCAGAGCGGAGTGAGAAACCTCTCTATTGGATGGGCAGGGGTTGGGTTAATTGAAGATGGAAAGTGGGGAGAAATGAGTTTGAAATGTTGAGAACGAGTTTTGAAAAACAGCGATTCATTCGCCGAGTGGCGAATGATTGGTTAGTTAAATTAATCATCTTCTTCATCAATGTAATCATTAAAGAGTGCAAGGATTGTGCCTTTTTTTATTTTGGATTTACTAATGTTGGTTGATTTGTTTTTACTGATAGCTGTAGGAGGGGGATCTGAGGTGTTTATGTAACTGATTTGTTGAACTAGTTGTGTTAATGCCAGTATAGTTTGTTGAAGTGTTTGTGTGATGAGATTGAGACATTCATTTTTATTACTGGGTAGTTGAGTGGGAATCGGGGTAGTAAATTTTTGAGCAGTTGGTTGTGTGGTAGCAGTTGTGGGTGTGATGTGTGGATAGAAAAAAATATTAATTTTTTGAGGGAAAAAATAATAGAAAAAAATAAAAAATGGAATGAAACGAAATATTTTTTTTCTTTTATTTGTTTCTATTATAAGTTTTTTTTACTTCAAAAAATTAATATTTCTTTCTATCTCATAAATGTATCAATTACCTTCCTGTAGTTTTGTTTCGATGAAAAAGTTTCCAATACTTCACATCTTTTTCACAGACATTTTTGAAATGCTGCGATCACGAATTATTTCTCGGAATTTGATTGCAATATTTTGGGCTGGGGGAGATGTGCTGAGAAAAGAAATATGTTTCTAAATAAGCTAATACAATAACTTCGGTTTATCTTATTTTTCAATGATATTACCTAGACATACTTGGAAAGAACAGTGACGCATGTCAATAAATATATTATATTCATTAAAAAAAATGAAAACTTTACACGAACTCAACTTTTCTCAAACTATTGACTTATTCAAAATACTATTTTTATATTCATTAATTGTAGAAATGTGATTATTTTATTTTCAATCAGTTTTTTTCCCCACCTTTTCAGAGTAAACATCTTTACGAGCGAAACGTATGAGCAAATGCATACTCGAAACAATGTTTTCAATCAATAAGAAAATTTTTGTTTGCCTCAAAAAACAACAACTTAGAGATGAATACATTTTGAGCATATTTTTATCATTTTTACAATAGTAGGTTTTAAATTTGAAAATTTATTGAGAATAATACATTTATACGAATTGTGTGTATCTGTGTGGTGTGTGTGTGTGTGCTATACCACTTTCTTAAAATGAAAAATACACTTTGAAATAGAAAAATAATACTTTTTATTTAAAATAATGATAAAGAATTTGTAGCAACATACATTTGCTTAGCATTTTCTATCAACACATTCATATTCAACTTATTGATAAATATCTCACTCATGTAATTTACCATTTGGATGTTTCGATTAACAAAATCTATACAAACAGTTTATCCCAGTCCATGTTTAATATAGCTAAATCACCATATTCGGAAATTCTTTGTTCATTTGAATATGTCATACATTCATGTGACCTAGTTGATTTTCGTATCCTTCCAAACATCCGTAGCATATGAACAATGATTAAACATTCTCTTGGATATGGTTACATAAGAGTTCAACCATTGATGTAGTGAGAACTATTTCTGCGTCGATAAAATCGAAGTCAGATTTTGGAAAAGGATTGTGTTTAGCCACTTCTTTCCTCAGAAGTTTCAGAAAAACACGCCCGAACATGATTGAAACAGTTTTCGACGTGATCTGCTTTTGGATATCTTTTAATGCATTCCATTCCGTTTTTTTTAGCATGGAAACTGGAGTCAAAAATTTGCGAGAAAAATCCTTTCGCTGGAAATAACGTTGCTATATGACATAAGTCACATTTTCGATAACAGTTCGAGAAAGTAGGAGACAGTCCTTGATAACAAATACTTTTCCGTCATCAAAGGCTTGATTGATTGCAGCGAATTCTTTTACGAGGGCTAACTATACGGAAGGTGTTACAGTGATTCCATCTTTGGTAGGTAAGAGAGATCCAGTGGCATCGAGCTTGTATCGGCGCTAGTGAATTCGAACAACATATGCAAAATCAGAAACAACGGCGTAGTTGTGACCACCTAGATGGAAATGATTCTCAGGAACAGCATCTGGTTTAAACGAAGAAACTTTCCCGTTGTCTTTATCAAAACACACTCTTTTGACTCGAGGAGACGAGAGGTGTAGCACGTTTCATGGTTAACTAAATAAATTTCAATTCACTAATCACGAAAGAAAATATCATGAAGTTTTGTGATATGGCTGGAACGTGATAATTCTTTATCGTGAAGCCAAGTATTCTACCAAGTCAGAGCTTGAGAAGAAATGATACACAGAAAGAAAAAGAAAGAGTATTACAAGGTGGCAACAGTAAGCTGATTGGTTCATTTTCATGACGTAGCTTTGGAAACAACTGATTGGTGGAAAAAATACTGATGTCACTAGTCTTATGACGTCACTACTATAATCAGATTCATAAGAAAACGCGTTTTTCAATATGGTTTATTTACGAAATCACCATAAATGGTGATTTCGTAATGATATTTTAATCATATCTATAAATGAAAACAATATTCCAATATTGTACTCTAAAGACACTCATTTGAAAATTATTTATGCTTTTTTTCCTCTTTTGATTGCTTATACAATATCTCGCTACGAGAAAATAGAAGAGAAAATCTTTCCGATTTGCATGAAAAAGAAAAATAGCATCCTTGAAAATAAAACCTCACCTGGATGTAAAGAACCTAGACTTTTAACTACTTTGGAACCCAAAACAAAAAAATGTGTTCTTCATTATTCTAATTTAAAGCTATATTTAAAATTAGGGTTAGTCTTGAAAAAAACTCATCGCGTTTTAAAATTTTTTCAATCTCCTTGACTTAAAAATTACATAGATTATAATACTAAATTAAGAACTAAAGCTGTAAATGACTTTCAGTAGGATTATTACAAACTAATGAATAATAGCATATTCGGGAAAACGATGGAAAGTGTAAGAAGAGTAGATATACGTTTATGCTCAACAGAAGAGCAGTCTCGAAAGTTAATAGCGAAATCAAATTTTAATCGACGCACAATATTTTCTGAAAACTTAATGGGCGTTCATCTAAAACAAGGCAAATCAAATTTTTGAAACCAATACAGGCAATTTTAGACCTATCAAAAGTTATGTATTCTTTTCACTGAGTACACATGAAGTATCGTAAGTAAGGTTCATGTATACAGACACCGATTCTTTTATCTATAAAATAAAGACGGATGATAATAACTTCAGACTATTACAAAAACAACATTTATCTCTTGTTAACAAAAAAGTCATCGGGAAGATGAAAATAAGCGAAATATTATGACAGAATTAAAATCGAAAAAGTATGCCTACAAAACAAACAATAAGATTGAAAAGGGATTAAAAATAAACTTTGAAAAACAAAATAACATATGAGGACTACAAAACATGTCTTTTTAATCAAAAATTAAAATATGCTGATATGAACTTAATTAGGTCCTAATTTCATCATTATACTGAATTGAAATTTACAGTTGTTATTAAAATATAAATAAGTATTTTTTATTTCTATTCAGTTAAGAAAAAAATAATTAAAGTGAATGATTATTGCATTGAATAGTTATACAATTTATACTCTTTGGGAAAGGCTAAGGGTTTGTGTTTAAAACATGAACATAAATTTTCTTTGTTTTGTATGAAATATATTTAAAATATCACTTAGATAATTGGCATAAAAAAATATTCATTTATTTTTAAAATGAAACTTTCAACATAAATTTGTAAATAAAATTAACTCAAATTCAGCATATAAAAAAAACCCCATTTTATTCAAATTTATAAAAAAATTTTTAGAACAAAGTCTTGTGGGAAATTTATATAAAAATATTGTCTTAAAACTTATAAAGTTTTTTTTCTTACATTTGTATGAAATGTATTAAAAATATAATTTATGTTTAAACATACTTAGATAATTTGCATAAAAAAATACTCTTTTTTATTTTAAAAATGAAACTATTTCAACATAAATTAAACTAACAAACAATAAAAATAAAACTATCTCAAATTAAGCATATAAAAAAATATTCATATTTATAGAAACAAAATTTTTGGAACAAAATACTGTGTGAAACTTATAAAATCTTTATACAATATTTTTTAAACTGATTCATAATATTCAAAACAATCAGGTGGATATAATATGTCTTTTACTTCTTAAAATAATATCTAAGCTAAGATTTTCAAAAAATTCTTCAGTTACATAATTTACAGGTTTTAATAATAAAAAGTTTTTATCTTCAAAAAAGATTATTTCAAGAAAACTATTTAAAAAATTGTCGCCATCCTCTCTAAGCATTGAGATAATTTCTGACGTAGAATTTAGTCGCCGTCTTGTAGAATTAAGATCAGACAAGTTAAATTGTAACCCGTTCCCGCTGATTACGAGTATACTACGTCACGTTTTCTGAACAATCAATTTACTTTGTATCTCTACTGTGTATGTGTAATCATTATATTGAATTAAAATTTACAAATTATTAAAATAATATAAATGAAATATTTTTTATTTTATTTTATTTTAATTAAGAAAATGATTTTAAAAAATGTCGCCATCTGCTTCGCCTGCAAAATTCAATTCATTAGATTACAAGCATAAGTTTTCTTCAGGTCTGTATGCCTTCATAGGACAATGGTTAGCGTAACTGAGAAACTATTGTCCTATGGAGATATTTTGTTCTGGGGCTGTGAGTTTGAATCTGGATTTATTATTGTTAATCATTTCAAAATCTATAATTAGTGTATAGTTTAATCAAAAGGTGGCGCCATGAGCACTTTTAACATTCCTATACTTCAATTTTTTTTGCACATTTTTTTAAAAAACAACTCAACTCAGCAACAGGAGAAAACAAATCAATTCAGCAGGAGGAGGAAAACAACTCAACTCGAAAACCAAAAGCACAACAGGATGGAAACAACTCAACATAACAAGAGGGAAACAACTCAATTCAGCAGCAGGAGAGAAACAACTCAACCCAGCAGCAGGAAGAAAAACAACTCAACTCTGCGCCACCTGCACCGCTTAGCAGCAGGAGGGAAACAACTCTGCGCCGCCTCTACAGCAGAATCGGCTTTTCTTACCTACTCACTTATGTCCAGAATTGTTAAGTTCTCTTTTTAGTTATGTGTTATACTCGAAAGTTAAGGATGATATATGGGACCATAAAAATAATGATCTGGGATTAGAAATTTTCTGTTTGGATCATCTGTTCGGAGAAATAATTGGAAGTTTAATTTAAGACTTGAAGATGTAACGAAGTGATATATTATTTTACGAAGTGATTTTAATTTTGGATCTAATTTAATTATCCTTACATTTGCCCCCCACCCCCCCATTTTAAGAGCGTGGCGTGGGTTTTCTCTCTTACAAACGCAATTTTCAATATGTACAAAACAATACATAACATCATATAAAAACATATATTACACACAGTACGTAGATCTAAATAATAGGAATAATAAAATCAAAATACAATAAAATAAACATGAAATTATATAAGAATAAACAAAATAATAACACTTCTAAAAAAAATATTAATTGATAAAAATGAAATTCCTTACACATACGTAAATGTACACACTAGCGTTTAAAATCTAAATAGCTTCCAGGACAGGAGCTACACGTTTCTTCCCATGCTTTCATAATATTAGATTTGTATTTTTGTTAGTATATAATTTATCCCCCCTCCCCCCCTTTTTTTTTTGCATATATCGGAAAATAACATCATATCGAAGAATAACATAGTTCATATAAAAAGACATGATATCATACAAATACTAAGATAATAAATGTGTATTAAAATCGACTCTGGTGCCATCGTAGTAATATCTAATATTGTTACATAAAATTTTGCGTAGATGAAATACACTGTTAAAAATAGAGGCACTAATAAAATGAAATGATTAATATTATTAAAACGACTCATAACAACTTCTACACTATTCAACACACCAAACAATATTCTATTTTCTACACGTTATAAGAGATCTTATATTTGAGTCGCAAAAGTGGACTCATTTCTAGAAAGAAGTCTATCATCACTTTTAGTATTTACTTTTCAACAACAAATACAACTTGGTGTAATAATATTTTCACAATATTTATATTTTTCAATTTCCTAGAAGTCTCTTTCACTAACATAAAATGTATTTCTTTTCAAACACATCTCCCCTAGAAATCTGCGGGATCAAATCACAGATGTTCAGGGATGCTAATATGAATAAGAGGTGTACAAATCAAACGAAACAAGTTTGTCTTTTTAATACTTCAAGACACATACCAAAAATCATAATGATTGAATTCTCTTCTATCCACTGTATAATTTCCAAAAATAAGCTTCAAGTTGTTATATTAATTGAAATTTAGACAAAGAAAATTTCGAGAAATAGTGAATCCTCATATGTGGCCATTATATCAAAACACAATTTCAAAATGAAAAAGATTAAATTCAATGCAATAAAGTTACTGATGAATAAAATAATTAATAAAATTGAGTGAAGAAAAAAAGAATGCAATGAGGCTTTATTTTTGTTTCTCATCAAAATCAGTATCATTAGTATTAGTACATTAGTCATTTCTCTAATAACTAAATTTATATCTTTAAACTTTAAGAGGTGTTGGAAACCTCTCTCTCTATATATACTGACAATGTTACATTGGCTGTTTTCGATGTACCTTTTCTCAAACTCTGTTATATGTACATGCTAGAAATTTTTCATACAATTAAAGTATACTTTTCTCATTCTACTGAAATGTGCTTTTAGTTAATTTTGAATTTTTTAATAATTTATGAAATATTTTATCAAACATTGCGAAATTTAACCCATTTTTCACATAAAAAATTTGAGTTTTTTTACAAAAAGTTCATTTTAGTATATATTAGCCATCATTATAAATATACCATAAAAAATTTACATACCTGTGAACAGTAGGTTCTCAGAAAAGATACATCGAACATCAAAATTTACATTTTGAGATAAATTGATTTCAATGTATACAGTGAGATTTCTAATCGGCTAGGAAATAAAAAATAAAAGACTCAATTTACAATAAAAGAAGTTACAGAAAACAGTTTTTCAAAAAACGATCAGTTATGTCTCGTCGAAAACAGCAATCAGCTTTTGATCAAGTATCCGAGTTCAATAGAGGAAGGATAGTGGCCTACCGAGATTGCGGATTATCTTTCAGGGAAATCGGTAGTCGTGTTGGACGAAACCAAACAACTGTAATGCGGATATGTGACCGTTGGATGCAGGAGGGTACGACGGACCGACGTGGTCGATCGCATCCACCTCAGTGTACCACTTCACGTGAAGACAGGCAAATTGTGCGCATGGCAGTGACGGATCGCTCCGTCACATCACGAACCATAGCACAGCAAATTGAGTCTGTAAAGCATCATTCAGTGTCTGCGCGTACCATTCGACGCCGTTTACAGCAGAGTGGTCCGTCCGCAAGACGTCCATTGCTTGGTCTACCCTTGACGCAGAACCACAGACGTCTCCGTCGCCATGTGGATGTGGTGGATGGATGGATGTGGGTGGCAGAATGAAATGAAGTTGTCTTTACTGACGAGTCACGCATCTGTCTGCAACACCACGATGGTCGGATTCGAGTCTGGAGACACCGTAGAGAGAGGATGCTGAACAGCTGCGTTATGCACCGCCACACTGGTCCTGCACTGGGTATTATGGTATGAGGTGGTATTGGATATCACTCTCGCACTCCTCTAGTACGCATTGCCGGTACTTTAAACAGCCAGCGCTACTTCTCCGAAGTGTTGGAGCCAGCTGTCCTTTCTTACCTTCAGGGCTTGGCCACAGCCATATTTCAACAGGATAATGCGTGACCACACGTGGCACGCATTGTCCAAAAGTTCTTCGTCAATCTCCAGATTGAATTGCTTCCCTGGCTGGCTCGCTCCCCGGATCTTTCACCGATAGAACATGTGGTCCATGATTGCTTAACGACTGACCCAGATTACACCCCCGGCTGCCACACCAGATCAACTTTGGCAACGTGTGGAAGCTGCTTGATCTGCTGTACCCCAAGAACACATTCAAAGTCTCTGAATCAATGCCGAGGCGTGTGGCAGCGGTGATCTCCAACAATGGCGGCTACTCTGGCTACTGATTCTGGCAGGAACCACACTTCACAGAAGTCTATAAATTTAATCATTTGATACTTGGTAAACATGTTATCTACAAAATAAGTTTTGTTGTGCTATCTCTTGTTTTTCTTGGTGTTGCATTTACGGTGGCCAGCAGTGTAGTTTCTTGTTTTTGCGTATTTTGTTAAATGTATTTCAATTGAAAATTTTCAGGTGGATGAAAATGCCTTAAGCGGACTGAATGAACCACACACACTTCAGTCTCAGTTTTATAAAGGGCATTGGGTCTATCTATTTCAAACAATACATCGGAACATTTTCCTAAAACTGTATAAGGGCCTAAGTAAGGGGGACTTAATTCCCTTGTATTGGGATATTGAAATTCCTCATACATTACTAACGGTGGTATTCTCAATCGCGAGTTAACCTCGGTTTATCCCCGAACCGGAGGTAACTCGCAGATTGTGTGTGGCGAAACATCATTATTCTCAATTGCGGATCGCGCCAAATCCACGGATTATTCATCCAAAGGTAACCCGCCGATTTCGGAGGGTAACTCGCGGATTTCGATCACGCGAATCTGTTCGTAAGCAAAGATGGACGTAACAAAGAATATGTCACGTGATTATCAGTGTCCAATCACAACGACTTTAACATCTTGCCCACGCATAACTCACGGATTCGGTAATCGTCAGTTCGAGAATAAGAAAGGAGAATTATCCGCGAGTTATCGGCGAGCGAGGGTTACCCAATCCGTGAGTTTTCTTTTCAATAACTCGCGATTGAGAATACCACCGTTAGCCACCAACCTTGAAGTCAGCTTCCTGAAATTTTTTGTCATATCTAATTTTATTTATTTTATAATATTTTGTTCGGTTCTTTCTTTGGCTTATTTTCTTGCTTCTTCTATAAAAGGATATATTTCTTATTGAAATTTCAAAAGGTAAGTTAACATACATTAAATAGGTTGGAGGGAAACCTGTTATGTACGTGAAGTTTGATTATACTGATGGGTTACTTTTTCCAAAATTTTTAGACTTGAGTTAATTTCTTGAGTTGTTACTAATTTCACATTTTAAGCGGGTATAATGATGGTTTGATTTACACGTTCAACCTTTCCATTGGTCTGTAGTCTGTGAGAAGTAGTTAATAATTGAGTGAGAAATTATTATGCCTTAAGAAATGTTTAAATTTTGAAGAAGTGAACGCAGTATTTCTATCACTCAAATTTTTTCCCCGGTATATGATTTTGAAAAATTTATCTTAAACAATAAGTATCTGTTGTTGCATTTTTTGATGGGAAAGTCCAAATATACCTGGTGGTATGGTCAATAATAATGTGCAAATATTTTTAACAGAGTTGTAATAATTTAAACCACCTACACTATCTATTGACAAAAAGTTCAAAGGGTTTTTCAAACAGGGGAAGTGATTACATCAGTCCATATTTTTTCTTATGTGAGACTTCTTATTTATTTTACAAGTTTTACATAAATTCTTGTATCAGTAAGAATTTTTATCCAATGATATTGTGGTGATATTATTTTTAACATGGTAGCTACACCAGGATGGCCAAATTTTTCATGCGTTGTGTTTCCATTAATTTCACTCGTAGAGCTTTGGGTACAATTATTTTAGCTAAACTTTGTCTTTTTACAACAAAAACACCATCTCTGTTAAAACATTTAGGGGCTGATATATTTTCTAAATTTTGAAAATGAATTATTTCATTGATATCTAATAAAGGTTCTGGGGGAGGGGTATTAATTAAATGAGATAAGCAATAGGATTTTTTGTTCGTATCAGATTCAATATTAGTATACTACCTTTCTTATGTTTTATATCAAAACCATACATAACAAACAAAAATATTTATTATTTGTTGTCAAATATGTAGGCCAACTCATTCTGACATCCCTTTGGTTTCACTGGCACCTGTTAGACGTGACACATTTTCTGTAACAGCAAACAGATACTCAAATTGGTTTCCCTCGCCATAAAAGTGTCATAATTTTTGCGTAATCTATATTATTTCCTTTTTATTTTCAAGAATTTTTTTTAGCATTCTACTTGCAATCTCATCGAACTTTATCTCTACGCTTGATTTTTAATTTTGGAGAGAGAGTGAAATTGTATTCTAAAAAAAGACTTTTTTGTTATAAAAAGGAATTGAATTTCCTAATTAAGATATGCAATTTTATGTAACCCAATCCCAAGTGCCTTCTTACTGGAAGGAAAGCATTTACAAAATCAATGAGGGGACAAGAATGAAAAAGTGCGTTACTCGCACACATAAGCTGCCCTGCATCTATTAAACAAGAATTACATTGGTTAGTTTGACAATAGATTTCGGTTCACTTTCGAAATATTCTCCGTAGAGGAGGGAATTAGAACAAAGGAAAACCTTTTTCTAAAATTGTGTTTGACTCCAATAAACTTTCCAATTAGTTGGTGGATGATAATCTAGTACATGCATGTATGCATGGCCTATTGGCGCTTTTTTATATTCATCTGTAAAAACATTTAAACAGTAAAAAAAAAAAGAGAGTCAATAATATTCATCGATCTTAAATGTTGAAATCTTTTGAGGCTGCTATGTCACATGCACTGAAATACATTTCAGGAAGTCTATAAAAATGGAACGATTTTAGATTCTTATCTTCTTTGATCACTGTATACTGTAACATGTATAGGTGTGTAAAACAGTACCTAATATGAATATATCCATCACACAAATAAAACCAATCTGTACAATAGAGGTACGTGAGTGAATATTAACGTCGCACTATTCAGTTACTTTGGATGACGAACCTCGGAATTTTGAACAATGGTCAAGTGACGAAGACGGCACCTGAGCTGGCATCCTAACTTCCACACCAACGGGAGGACGTTTAACCTCCGCATATTTAACGTGCATCGTCCCCCTCTTCAAGGCGGGTATTCGGCTCGAACTCATGACACGCCGGCCACAAGTTCGTTACCTTGACCACTAGGCTACTGCAGCCACGTACAATTGAGAGGGGAAATACTAAAAACAAACGTGCATTTTATAATAGATTTTTGTCATAATTTGATATCATTTTAGTATTAATTCCGAATTTCCTTTATGAATTATTTCAGTCATTATTTTCCGTCTGGTTAAATAAAATAATTTTCAATATAAACTACTCAAATGTTTGGGAAATACAATAACACAACAGTTTTTTGTTTCCATATTTCCGTGATTTATTCAGACTTCTAGATTGTCAGACTCTTTATTTCGTTAGTTGTTTGTGATGATTCTTTGTTATGTGTGTGTGTCATAAACAAAGAAGCCGTAACTATGGAATTTATTTCGAAAACTGAAAAATTTTGACGTCGTTTTCAAAACATTTTTATGTATTTTAGTTTGAGGACAGGAGTTTCAATATGTTTCAGTGAATCTTTTTTGTCACTTTTCGAATGAATCAGTTTAAAAAACTCCATTTATTTCATAAATAGTTTTTGTATGAAGAGAAAGGAAAATGAAATATGCAAAAGAGTAGAAAATCTGACAATATTCTATTGTTAATTTGGGATCGCAAGTTTTATCTTTACCTAATATACAATATGTAACAATTTTTAACATGTATCAAATCTTTTAAAAAGTTATTCCTGTAATAAGGAATATTCGTGACACCATTTATTATTTGGATGCAAGTTCAATTTTTGTCGTCTATGTTGAGTTTCATTTCTTTTTTAATGATTTTCTGTGATTTACGGCATCATTAATTTTATATCATTTTCCAAAGCATCAAGTCAATAATGAAACAAAATTATATCAATTCGCAATTATATCAATTTTGAAATATTTATAAAATTCTAGTTCACCTCATTATTTTCTGAAATACTATACTTTTAATCTTTTCCTAACATCTTTACAAATTAAATGGTTGTCAGAAAAATTAAATAATTGTTTGAACACCTTAAAGATTTACGTAATCATATTATCATAAAATCCCTGCGATTTTTTCGACTAATGACGAACGCTTAAGATTTTTATTGCTGTTTTTTATTTTAAAATTGTTGTTCATAAATTTAAAACTCAGAAGTATAGAATCAAAATCTTTTTGAAGGATAGGGGGAATAATAAGAAGGGAAGGTATGTATAAGCACATAATCTAATTTAATAAGAGTGTACTAAAAGAACTTCGCTAATAACTTTTCATCTGAGATTTCTTTAGGTAAGAAAGGAATATTAAATACATTGCTTCGAACCGGAACTGAACCGAAAATCGGAAAAATTTTGGTCAGAACAAAAACGGGAACTGAACTGTAAAAAAAAAATCGATTTATTTCGGTTCGATATATCTTCAGTTATTTTGTTGCTGTAGCTACTTCTCAATATTTTCTAATTTAATGTCAACCATATAACTATCTTCTAAATTTTGATATAGAATTACATTTTTTGCTAATGATAGAATTATATTTTTAGTACAAATAAGAATATACATAAAATAAAATTATTCATTCGGAACTGAACCGAAAACCGTTATATTTTTGGTAGAGGGAAAATCAGAACTGAAATGATATATATATATATATATATATATATATATATATATATTTAGTTGAACCGGAACGAAAAAAATTACGGTTCGAAGCCCTGTTAAATATACCATTACTACAAACATTTCTACAGATTTTATATAATCAGTCTTTTACTACCTTTTCATAGCAATATTTATAAAAAGTGTATTGCACTCAATACATCAACAGTTTAAAATGTATTAAAAGTAAAAAAGACAAATGAAGCGTTTCTGTTTAGCCCCCTTTATATATATATAAATGTTCCTTTTTGCAATAGCACTTATCCCCAATGATTTTCTCCCTTCAAACATTTCTCTAAATTCTGTATCAATGCAGAATGTGTTTCATGAGTCACGCACTTTGTTGAAACTTTTAATGAGTGCAAGCAAAGTCACGGATTTAAGGATTAAACTTACATTAAAGGACCTGCTTCTGCATAATGCATGTTGTTTGTTTGAAAACTAATAGCATTCTACTTTGCACGCAATCATCTATGGCAACATAATTTCTTTGTTAGGTTATCAAAAAAGAAAACAGTAACAAGCTTCACGAAGATTGCGATTGGACAGAGTCTTAATTGCAATTAGAGTTAATTTTAAAATACTTATTTTATGTACCATAATGTATATAATAATGCTATTGAAGAGAGCGTGAAATTGTCAAAGGTTTTTATTTATTAAAAAAAATCAAATTACACTAAATTCTAGAAAGTAGTTAATACATAAAAATAACATAATTCGATTTTCTCTCTTTAACATAATTCGATATTTTTTTTGTATTTAATGTGTATTCAGAAGATTCAAATAAAACAATCTTCATAACAATAGTTAGAAGAATATAAATGAATTCGGAAATTATATTATGATAACTATTTTCAAAAACTTTCTCATTCATAGTGAACAAGCTTCTACCAAACATGTTGATCAGCCGTGTAACGGAACATATTAGAACTGCAAAGTCAGGCTCTGCCTTTATTATTTTATAAATGGATTAAATACGCATCAGTCAGGCCTTGCCCGCCCGCCCCTTCTCCGATATATATATGCGGGGGTGCCACACTGATGCTTATCAACAATTGCAGTCGAAATCCATTAATATACGGTTCAGTAACGTTTGAGTGGGATTACAACATTGTTTAATAGCTCCTTTCATTTACAATCGCTTTTGATTTCACTTCTAGACAATGAGGCTTCATATATATATATAATACAGGTTTTTCATTTTCCAAAATTCAAATTAATCTATAGGTAATGACGCGAGTTCTAATTGAAAGCAGACATTAATATTTTTTTCCCTTTATTTATTATCTATATAGTTCCAAGTGGTTATAATTGAACTTCAGCTATAAACGGCCTCTTACAGTGCAAACTGGTGAACGGAATGTTATAAAACTTTGTATATGCTCTATACTACACTTGATGAGTTCACGGAATTTCGAAAAAAAAATTATTTTCAAAGTATTCACCATAGGGCACTTTTTAGGGAAAAACATGAATAACTCAATAAACGGAACACACACACACACACACACAGAAACAATATTAAGATCAAGAATGATGAGTAATAAAATGCAAACCTGGGGAAAGTTGTCAGTTGTAGGAGAAAAATGTCGAGATTTGCATGCCTGGAAAAAAAGAAGCTTTATGCAGAACAGATTAGTTTTGCATAAAACTTTGTTTGAAAACGTTTGTAGACGTTGTCATGTTTAAGTCGATGTTTCCGGTTGTACTAATGACGGTCTCTTTATATAAACGTGCGTTATTGGTGAAGCAGTTTTACGATAACAAGGGGAATGCTTTTGCTGTAGTTTATGATATTCATCGTAGAAAGAACCTACTGCATGGACCAATGTCTACTAAAGGTATCCAGGCCATGATTAAAACATTCGAAGAAATGGGGAAATTAAGAGTTCAACCGGGAAGAGGCTGTAAACGTGTCACACCGGTACTTGTTGATGGTGTCAAGACAGCTGTTGACACACAGGCATCAGAGTTTGGAGGCAGTAGCGCTCGTGCAGTTTCTTGGCAGACAGGTTATTCTTACAGCACCGTCAGAAAACATAGTTTGTGAAAGGTAAAAAGTCTAGAAGAAAGGAATCTCTCCTGGAAGAAAGAGTGCAGTGTGTGTGCAATTTAAATTAAAGGAAATAAATTAATTCGCAATAGTGTAGAAAAAAGTTTTGTTAGAAAAGAATAATGAGTTATTCCCCGTCACAAAACAATCGTATGGTAGGAAAAAAATCCACCAAAAGAAACTTCACGTGGAATAATTTCTTCATTTTTTTTAAAACTATATGATAAAATGAATGGGGAACGTAATCGTACATTATATTTAACTAATGTCAGGGGTGGCTCTAGTGCCGAACCCCTGACAGGGGCGGCAAATTTTAAAGGTGGCATTTGGATCGAATTTGAAATATATATTCAACAATTATTTCGATAATAATACAGCTTTTATTAAGTCTTCTGTTTCTGATAGAGAAATAAATAAACGTATCTTGGCTTTTCATAAACAGTTAAGAATTCAAATTAATAATATAATTTTAAATTTCCACATATATTTCTTACTTCCAAATTTCATAAAGACCCAGTTAAATTTAGGACAGTTACAAATGGTTTTAATACATATATCAGCAAAACAGGCAAAATTCTCCATGAAATATTGCATGATACAATAAATAATCTTAAATCCACAGCCATACTTAAAAATAGTAAATCACTTATTGTGAACAAATGAAAGATAAAAAGATTTATTCAGTCTATAGTTCAGATTTTGAAGATCTTTTTTAACTCTATTAATATTGATGATATGATTAATATACTTGTAAATTTACATAAAGATAATTTATTTAATAATGTTAATTATGATAGATTTTGTTCACTACTTAGGTTTGTACTTAAACTTAAAAAGAACTATATATATATATAATAAAGGTAACTATTATCTGCAGATTAAAGGATTGCCACAAGGTGCCCTGAGAGCAACTGTCTTGCCAATTTATACCTACATTATTTTGAAAGTAGTTACATTAATAATTCTAAATATTATATTTATCGTTATATAGATGATATAATCATTTTTGGCAAACAAGCCAATTTTATACCTAACATTAATTTTTATCCACAATATCTTAATTTAATACAGACAAATAATAACAACAATGAAGCAAATTTTCTTGACATACATGTCAAATTATATGAAAATGTAATAATTTCTAATATTTATGATAAAAGAGAAGAATTTAATTTCAATATTATAAAAGTTCCTCATTGGGAGAGTAATGTACATGTTTCTATATTCAGAAATATTGTTATTAATTATATACAACGTAACAAATTTCTGGTGTCAAAAAAATCAGACATTATAAATAACTATAAACATTTTACTAAATATTGCTTAAATCAGAAATACCCAATTAGTTTTATTAATAGTTAGATGAATAAAGCTATTCAAAATAGTTAGGATTAAAATTCTGAGATTGATAATAGTTTATTACTATAAATTTTAAATATTTCATAGTTATAGTTATTTCCATAATCTAATATGAGATAAAATTACTTATTATTATTTTATTCATATCTATACTCTAGTGTTATTAAAGTTATGCTATAATTTACAACTCTTATTAATTTTTATTTCCATTCTTTTTATACTTTTGTTAAGTGCTACATTTCAGCTATTCACTTGATTTAAATCTGTATTAGGGTCTAGAATCTGGCAATAACTTTTTTATTGCACTCAGATTTAGCGCGGGCTTTGCATTTGTAAGTGCAATTTTTAGGTAAGTTACCTCTATCTTATAATGGATTTAGATATTCCTATCCATTATTTCCTATTGGTTTTTGCTCAGTGTTATTTACAAAAAAGGGGTCTGTTGGCTGGCCAAAAAACATGTTCAACCCCACTTTTATATTAATTATTTTATATAATAGCTGTCCTAATTCAGTAATGTTCATAACACTGCAGCATCCATTTTATAATTTTTATCTCGATTACTCATATGTCCTTCATTGTGTGATTTTCCTACTGTCTATGTGTTTTTCGAATGTTATTGTTTGGATGTTATCTCTTGTTTGTAGAGAATTAGCCTATATATATATCTATATATATAAAAATGTTGTGTTGGTTTGTGTACGCTCGCATAACTCAAAACGTTCTGAATGGATTTATCTGAAATATTGACACAACGTTGCATTTGACTCCGGTCAGGTTCTTATGTAATTTTTATTTTGAAATTCACTCTAAATTTTTTAAATTTAATTTTTAAGTGATTTTTTGGTGTTATGACGTCATACGATGTCACGATTCGTTCTGATTGCGAAAATGTAAACTTAACACATAATTTTTTCCGAATTATTGTATAATTCTACTATGGTTATGTTTATTGGTTGTCATATTTATCTTTTTTTTTTCTTTGATACGTAATTGGGATTATTTTTCGAATAAATCATTTTTTAAAAATTATTCTTCCAACAGCTCCAATTTTGTTTTGTAGTTTTGGCAACAATCGGATACCATTATCGCGGGATGTTTACAATTTTGCTTAAATTCTACATCGTGTTTTCTTCTGTAATTTTAAGCTAAATTTATTTTTCTTTATTAAGCGAAAATGAAATTTTTATAATTGACTTCTACACGCTACTTATTTTTCTACCAAATAGCTTCCGTTAACCATTTACCTGAAATAAAAAGACGTAGCCAAATGCCGCGATATAACTTTCAATGTTTGGAAACAATATTTTTTTCCCATTTGGAAACATTTTAATTTCACGAAATAAATCGACGGAGCTTTTAATAAGAACGTTTTTTCTCTGTTTTAGACTACTTTTTAAATTTCATTTGATTTTTGCGTATTATCGCAACAATCGCCAACTTTCATGATAACTCGCAAAGTTGGCCATTCCATTTTCGCAGATGTTGTACGCGCGGAATCGGCAATCATGTGCTTCGTTTTATACAATGTCGCGCCAATAGGTTGCGATAATACGTACCTTTCATTTGATGTTACTATTGAAATACAAATGGTAAAACTAAGATTTTTTGATTTTGAGTCATCAAAATATTGCACCTTATTTTGTTTTTGATGCTTTATAAGATTATAACCTTCTTAAACGGATTCCATTAGTAATTTGTTAAAAAAATAATTGAAGTTATTATGGTTTGCTTTTGTCAGGGACGTAGAGCTACCGCTGTATCAATGATGCAGTGGCCCCAACGAATGTTATTACAGTTCCACTTATATATATACATGGTGCTCATATCTGAAAAAGGTTAAAGTATACGGGGGCCACTTGGCGCCGTCCTTTATTTTGGTGACTAAAACCGGTCGCCAAGGTACATTTTTCGGAATTATTTATTATTTATTTTAGAATGAATTCGATATCTCACCATGACATTTTGATAAAAATCGCCAAAACCGAAGAAAAATCACCAAATCAAAAAGTGGGGGGGGG
>BMAV01015223.1:403812-424607 GCA_019973955.1 Trichonephila inaurata madagascariensis
CGGAATTATTTATTAGTTATTTTAGAATGAATTCGATATCTCACCATAACATTTTGATAAAAATCGCCAAATCAAAAAGTGACCCCCCATACTACATTTGAGCCGGCCTACTCAGAGCTATTTTGTAATTTCATATATTTTTATTTAAACCTTCATTTTAACTGCAGGCAATCGGCTTGAGTACATAAAATTGTATTGCAGAAACTCGAATTTAGGTCATCATACTGGCCAAGAAAACACAACGGTAACGGTAACGGTTATACATTTACATGGAACCTTAGATATAGCTCTATTATCCACTCATCATAATAAATTGAACACAGAACAATTTAATGAAGTTACATATAAAAATAAAAAGCAGTCCACATTAAATGCAGCGCAATAACGCTGGTGGAAGGGTGGGTGGAAACCACTCTCCCAGTTGATTTAGTTTCTGTTTCGCTTTCATAGGAAAACGAAGAGAAAATGACGTCACATCTCCATGACAGCAAAGCCCGTCTTTCAACCGTCTGCCGCATCTTGACGGAACGAGGAGAGAAGGGATATATTTCGTTAATAACAAGGATTAAGAGAAAAATATTTTTAAGTCCGTTACACGTTACCTCTAAAATAAATGCGTGTGGTTATTGAAAGGAAGTTTTAAATAACCACTTGGAAGAAAGTAAGAAAAGCTAGAGGAGTTTGAAATAAGATCATGAGGGGTGAAGTTGCCACACTAAACGCGATCAAAAACTTGCATGGCGCGGGGGAGGGGAATAATTAGAGTGAGTGAAGTCTTGCAAAAGAAGACAACTAGTGTAACAATAAAGCTCATAATTTTTTAATTCGTATCAAGACATTCTCATCCTTTTCAGAGCTGGGAAGTGTTGATACGCGCGCGCGTGAGTGATTAAGAACTGCTCTAGGTCTCTTAGAAGAGCTCGGAATAGAATTGTCGTAAGCCGGGATTTCCCTGATAGATTCATTTGAAATCTGTGGTAACCGGTTTAAGAAATTTTCTGATTGTTTTTTGATGAAATCAAGAAGCGGCGGAACATTAAGATCTTTATACAAGACTTCGTTCCTGACAAACCAAGATGCGTTTGCTTCTCTACACAGTTGAATGTTTTGAAAAGTGTGCAACCTTTTCAGGTAACTGCTGCCCCTGCCCAGATGGGAGAAGCGTACAACATGATAGGGCGAAGAATGGCTTTGTATAATAGAACCTTGTGCCTTAATGCGAGCTTGTGCTCTTAGGAGAAATCAAGCGATTTAGAGTGTTTCTCATTCCAGCCGCCTTTTGGTGGGCTGAACGGATGTGTTTAGCAAAATTTAATTTAGTATCTAGTATTAAACCTAGGTACTTATATTCAGTAACCCAGGGGACAGGCTGATTAAAAATGTTGACATGCGGGAGGTTTCCGATGCACCGCTGTCTCGTAAAGAGGAGGCATGCGCTTTTAGATACATTAACCTTTATTTTCCAGTCGTTAAGCCAGGTTTCAAGTCGAATGACATAATTTTGAAGCCGCTCAATGATATTGCGGTTATAAATGTTTTGGGTAAAAACGGCAGTGTCGTCCACGTACATCGCTAAGTGGACTTCGGCAGCCTTGGGAATGTCGTTGATGTATAGATTAAAGAGCTTCGGCCCTAATAAAGATCCTTGTGGTACCCCACTGAGATTTGGACGCGGGGTGGAGAGACTGTTTTGAACTCTTATCCTAAATTCACGGGAATTTAGGTAGGAGTGTATAATTTTGATGAGTTGGTCCGAAAACCCAAGTCGCATCATCTTGGATAGCAAGCCATCATGCCAAATTTTGTCAAAGGCTTTGGCTATGTCCACAAAAAGCATACCCGTTGCCTGGTTATTTTGAAAGCCGTGATGAATCAGCTCGGTAACTCTTAGTAACTGTGTTACTGTGGAGCACTGTGTAACAAAGCCATGCTGTTCAGGAATAATAATATTCCTTGCTATGCAGTGCTGATTCAGGCGATTCAAAAGAACAAATTCGTACGTTTTGCTCAAACTACTGAGTAGCGAGATTGGACGGTAATCTTGAGGTTGAGTATCATCAGAATTGGGTTTTAGTATGGAGACCACTACAGACCAAATGACAGTTTTCTCCATTAATAGATTGAACAGCATGACAATAAAAAGAACGAATTTGAGGGTTAGGTTTTTAAGGATGCGATTTGTAATTAAATCCAATCCAGGAGATTTATTGATCTTAAGCTTTTTAATATATTCCTGAACTTCCCCTGGCGTTGTTTTTCCAGGTCTAGACAGGTAGGAGCGTCCAGGAATCTTTTAATTTTCCTTTGTGTATGAGCTGTAAAACGTTCGTTTTCAGCTTCAGTGATGGGTTCGAACTGTTTTTGAAGGCTGTCGGCAATCACTTCCGCCTTCTCCAGAGGGTGATTTGCTACACTGCCAAGTGCGCCCTTTAGGGAGGGAGTGGGAATGTTTTGAGGCGGTTTTTTGAATAGGGTTTTCCTCCAAAGAGTGCCTGTCTCCGGCGTAAGTGCCGCTATGTGAGATTCCCAACGAGATTGGGCAAAGTGTCTAATGTCTTTCGTAACCTCACGACTGAATGTTCGGAATTCAGATTTCTCTGCAGGATCTCTTGTATGTTGCCAAAATTTCCGAACACGATTTCTGTGGCGAATATTAGCTTTAATTTCGGAGGAGAGTTTTAATGGGGGTTGTTTAAATTTTGGTTTTGAAGCCTCTATAAGAGCTTGAGACATATTTTCTCCAAGCCTTCTAATTGCAATTTCAAGGTTATCATTACTGGAGGAAGGAGGGATGGGGGAGTGGTTTGTGATTTAAAAGAAATTTGAAGTTCTCCCAATTGGTGGAGAGTTGATCCGGAATTTTGATTAGAGCAGAGCCAGTATATAGAGTAAGAATGACCAGTAGATGATCTGATTCAAGATCATCTATAACTCTAATATCATGATTGAAGGGGATATTTTTAAGAACTGCTAGATCAATAATAGAATCTCTTGCCCCCGGTCTAGAGCTGGCGTTGATATGTGTAGGAGTGTGCGGTGCTACAATCCTCACATTCGGTTTATTATTAACAATTTTGCGAAGAGCATAGCTAAATGCATTTGATCTAGCTTTACTCCACGCACGATGCGCGGCATTTAAGTCTCCAGCAATGATAATATTTTGGTCAGAATTAAGAATTGTGAGAAAATCTCTATCAGGGAATTTTCTATTATTTTCCGGGGTGTTTCGAGCGTACGCTGAAACATTTCGGATAGGGGGAAAATTATTAAATTTAATTTCGATTGCGGTTGCATCCATATACTGCAAAGTCGGTAATGGAACTTTGTTATGATCGTAATTATTTTTGCAGTAAATAGCAGTACCTCCATCTGTTCGAGTACGTGGAAAATTATTTCTGTCGTCTTTATGAAGACGATAATTCGCAATAAGTGGATCTAGACCGGGTTGTAGTTTCGTTTCTTGAACTAACAACAGATCAGGGTTCTGTCCTGATACAAAGTCGCGGACTTCACAAATTTTGGGTCGACGTCCGTTCGCATTCTAGAAGCAAATCGACAAAGATTGCACGTTGGAATTGAATGTTAATCTGTGAGCATTGGGGCGTAATTGCGCCCTTGTACTATTGCTACGTACGCTTCAAAAATTACGCAGGCTTTCTCGTTAGCATCATTTAGATTTTTTAGGGCAGGGAGAGCCGGCCGAAATGCTTTCGCTAGTAAATTTTGGTCTACTCCTGCATCATTGGAAATGGCCAAAATAGAACAGAAGAGAGCCGAAAAATTTTGATCATTATTATTTTTTATATTTTTCCTTGGTTGGTTTGCCGGAATTTGTCCCGAGACAACTTTGGAGTAAGGTAGTTTAGGGTCTGTGGTGCGGTAAATATGAGAAGACCGAAGTTGATTATTTTTTTTCAAATTTTGTGACGAGGGTATCACCTCTGGTGCAGTATTTTGATTCCTTTGATTAATGTTTTTGTTGGGGACTTCCGATTATTATTTTTAATATTTCCACCTTTGTTTTGGTGGTTTGGAGCCTTTTTGCTTTTTGAAAAACGTGGACATTGCCTCCAATTAGCTGCGTGCTCTCCACCGCAATTTGCGCATTTGAGGGGATCCTCAAACTGCAAAGTACAGTCTTTTGCTTGATGGGGTCCTGCACATTTTAGGCACTTCATTGGGAGGTGACAGAGAGGATACTTCCCATAACCGAGCGTCGATTTCCAAGAGAACCGTTCTTAGCGGATTTCAGTGCAACAACAGAAACGTGCAAACCACATTTCATTATTATAGTCCTAGTAGTTCGAAAAGGGGATTTTTTTTGTCAAGTCGCCCCAGTAATGCCAGCTCCTTCCAGGAGTCAATTTCCGTAAAATCCATTTTTATTGGATAGCTATTCATCAAAAGAAACATGCTTAACAAATTTAAAGTCTACTCTATAAAAGGAACCTGCCTATTGAATTTCAAGTCTCTAGGTTTAATAGTTCCGGAGATATAGTGATTAGTCAGTGAGTCGCTCTTTTCCTTTATATATATATATATTATTAAAATATAACGATAAAATTATAGCCTACTAATATTTACTAGTATAGATTTAATGTCGATGCAATAAAGTAGATGATAAGACTTACTTCGTGAGTACAGCAACAAATATATATATGCATGTGTGTGTGTTACTATGCTGCCTTTTTATTCGCAAGAATTATTCGAGTTTTATAGGTCTGTATCCATGTGAACAATTTATGTTTTTTAATTACAAATTTTTATCTTTTTGCTTCGGTGAGAGGGGCGGCATTTTCCCTTTTTGTCCGGGGCGTCAAAACTGCTACAGCCGGCCTTGCTAATGTTTTAATGCAATAATGATAAGATAATAAATTGCTTCATTGCCTATGTATTCTGTTTCCTAAGAATTTTAGCAGCATTCTTAATCATGTATCATTATTTCTGATTATGAGAATAAACGATTTGTACATGAAAATGTGTAGCATTTTGTTTGAAATATGCATTTAATTAAAAAATATAATCAAATATGTACATATATTTTAAAAGCAGTAGATTTTAGAGAATAGAAGTATATTATTATACATTTAAAAAGTAATAAAATAATAGAAACGTGCATAGATAATAATATGTAACAAAGAAATGTGAAGTAAAAATGCTGTACAGTTAGATTCTTTAAAAGCAAGTTGCATTTTAGGTCCTCTTCATCTAATTTGATCATTATGTGCCTGTTATTTAGTAAGAATTTAGATTGCTAACCTATGAGAATAATTTCTAGATTAAAAAAAAACTGAGAAAAAGTGAAATGCTACAATAAACACAACTTCTACACATTATGGTGTACAACACAATAAAGTAATACTGGTAATTTTTAAGTAGTTGAATTCCATCAGCTTTTTCCTAAAAATGAATTTATTCTATCTAAAAAAATAAGCTCTGGAATCATCCTATTTGTTATAAAGGGATGATGATTATCTATAATATATATATTTATAGCTAGACACTGTGTGAATAAGAATAAAAAACATTGATATTTTTCTTAGTTATACATAAATGAGACATAATTATTTAACCTTGTTTAGTTTCTGAAATTTTTAACCTGATGCAAATACTGATGATAAGTATACATGTGTGTGTGTGTGCATACATACTAATGAATACATATATATTTGAAAATAAGTCTTAGATAATATGGCCACTACAGTGTTGCTTGAAAAGCCAACTTAAGGAAATTCGACAGTTATTGTAATTAAATATAACGCCGTTGATGATGTAAATTTATAGAAACGACTTCGAATCGTTCAAGTGAGCCAGTAAAACTGCAATAAAATATGTTTTATTCGTAGACTACCATTTTATAGAAAAAAGGCAAATGAAAATTAAAAAATATTTTAATGTATTAGCTTCTGATCACCAATTTCGAAATCGGAAAGAAATATTTAAAATTAATATTTTCAATAAGGTACTAGAAACAATATTAGCTCAATTAAATACATGTTTGACTGCTATATAAGTGCACAGTTTGTCAAATATTCAGTCTTCTAAGAGCAACATTTTTACTAGATGTAGATGAAACAACTTTGTTGCAAAAGTGTGACTAATTCCAAAATAAGAATTCTGATTTGATACGCCCAAACCTTCCCCTTCAATTTCTTAATAAATCCCACTTTGTTCTCCCTATATTAATCTAGGCATGGACTGTTCACCAATTAATGCAAGGAAATAATGAGCAAACATGGAGTGCTAGAATGCTACCTAACAAAAGTATTTGCAGCAACGTTATTATTCTATACAATTCCTGTGACTTCTGCTGCAGCAAAAATATAATTTAGCAAATTAAAAATAATTTAAGAAACTGTGTGGACCAAGCTCGATTCCGCATTTATCGCAAATAGCAATTGGAATCGAAGTCGCATCAAACCTGGATTTAACAGAAGTTATTGAAACTTATGAGAGAAAACTAAAGATTTTAAACTAAATTGTTAATTTGTTAATAGGTAAGTCTAATGTGCGTGTGTTCATATAATATAACCCTTTTCTTCTTCATCACCCTTTCCCCTTTTTTTTGCACCAGGGCCTTTGGGAATCTAGCTACGCCACTGAATGGGACTCATTCTTAGCATTAAATATTCACATCATGTCAAATAGATGGTGTAATACTTTTAAAATGAAACATCACTTCTTACTGCATCGTGAAAAGAAAGCTCCAGAATTATTCAAAGTAGAATTTACTGAATTATGAAAAGATCTGCAAGGTAACCCTATCAATAAATCGACATCTATTTTCGACTGCTTCATGTCATTTCCAGAGTGATTTAAATGTTTGAAGAAAAATGTATGCACTTTGCTTTCCACTTTTGGTTCCACATATAAATATGTAAAGAAATTTATTTCTCTTATGAAATATATTTCGAGTCCACAAAGGAATTGTTTAAGAGCCGAACATTCAGAATCATATGAGAATCAGATTGAAAGTTACAAATTATTCCACTTATATTGCGATATTAAGTAGAGCTTTGCAGGGACAAGTTTTATTTTTAAATTTAAATTCTTTATTGAAGGTATACTAATTATATTGCAGGAATGTTTTATGTTTTTTTATTTTATTTTAATCAATGTTTTTACAAGATGCGTATTTATGTGAATTTTTTATCTATGTTGAAGGAATAGATATGCATATATTTTATGTTGCTTATTTTTAAGTTAATATTAATATCTTTAAATGCTGCATACTTCAAATAATAAAACTCGAAATCTGTATGTATTGCCACAAGAATTGAATTGTTTCAAATATCCCCTATAGTGTGGCAAGCTGAATCATATTGGTGTAGATTTATTTGGCGCACCATAGCTCTAAGGTTGGCCACCCCTGATGTAGAAAATTCGTAAGAAATTATCTTTCAATAATATACTTCATAAAATTAGGAAAAAAGTAAGTGAAGGAAAGAAGTAATTTCCTACTTTATAAATAGGAAAAAGTTTGTAAAATAAAAATTCATTATATGGTGGGCTGATAGTATATATATTTAAATACTTAAAAAAAAAAAAAAGAAACACATTTTTCTTGTGTCAGAAAAAGCTGGTTGAAGTATCCTGGAATGGCCAGGATAAACGCCATGACATGTATAGCAGATGGATTATAACACCTCGATCTTTTTGCGAGTGGAATTACAACTCTATTATCTTCATATCAGTTAAAATACTTCTGTTAGAGAGAGTAGGTGGAGAGGCTGATAACGTTTCAACTATCTCTAACTTAAATTTTAAGCGATCCATTTTGATTTTTGGAGGAAGTTTATTTGATATTGCATCTTGTTTGCACAGAAACCAAGAATTCGCAACAGCTATATCAATGAAATGAATGTGTTCAAGAGACTTTCATGGTAAAATGATTCAAAATTGTCTCCCCATTTCAAATATTTCCATATTTTTTTCATCGCTCTCATCTGAACTTGATTCTCCTTCCAGTATGCACGATTCATATGTTTTGTTCGCAGCATTGCCATCATCTGAGAGATCACTAGGTTCTGATCTAAGAGTTCAATCTGATCTATTCATCAATTGCAAAATTTCTTCTTGTGTGAGAACTCTTCTCCATTCAGACACCTGAAAAAGTTTTTGGTTAAAAGTTAGCACAGTATTCCAAGAAAAATAGTAAAATGTGTCAGAAAATTTCATTATTTAAAAAAAATAAAATATTTAAACTACACCATACTAACTCCCATCGGAAAACCTAGATTTTTGGGGGGGGGAGGGGGGTGAAGAGATATGGATGCGGATATCTGTGGAGAGGATAAAAATACCATACTCCTCAACAAATGTATGAAAAAGAAAACTAATTGCAAAAAAGAGTGGGAGAAAGAAAAAAAAGGGACTCATCCATGGCGACCCCCAAGAAAATTTGGTGTATTCTATATAATTCATTTTTATGTTGGCTTCCGTCAAAATTATCCCCTCAGGGAGCTCACCTTCTTTAGGTGGGTACGGGTGTCACAATCCCGAGGTACCCTAGTGATATTTTCCTTTTCCCAAGGAGTTTACTATCTTTGGTAAACACGGGTGTGTCACGACCCCGGGGTACCTCAGTGATCCTTCTCTATTTTCGACCCTCCATCTTGTCATCCAATTTCTCCTTTTCTTCTTTTCCCGTCCAGACCACAGACCTATGAATGTTTGGCGCAGTATAACCAAAACTGGCTCTTGCGCCATAAAACACCAAACTCATCATCATCATCCATCAAAATTATTGAAACAGAAAAGGAAATTCGCATGGCAAGTACTTACCTTTACAGCTGCAATGACTCAAGTAACGCCCAACCCTCACGATCGTGCGGGTAACGAAATCCCGAGTCCTGCAAGCAACATTAATAGAGTATAATTAATATTTTTTCTATTTTACAATTATTTAAACATAAATAGAAAAATTTGTATCCAAGCAATTAGAAATATATTGATAATTAACGACGGATAAAAAGACATGTTTTCGTTGTATTTGAAAACAAAGCTAGATTTGCCGGCTGAAAGTAAAACATGGTCCACAACCATCATCTGTTGATAAAAAGTAGCACTTCACACTTTCTGCAAACCGACTCAATCGTTAGATTCGCTATTTTCTTACATACGACTATTCCAGAAGCAAAAACGTATAAGAATATCTAACCCGCACGATTGTGCGGATTGGGTCTTTAAGGGATATGCTCAAGAAACATATGTTGGTCCTTGAACATTACTCCAAGGTGCATAAATAACATTAATTTTTTTAAAAAATTCAAGTGTAGAAGTGTTCAATGCCAATAATTCAAAATTATATGCTTTTGAAAGTTTTATACGCGAGTTTGTAAATTTTTATATGAACATATTTTAAGTTCTATATAAGGCTTCCCTTATAGCATCAGAAGAATTCTTTGAGTGAGGAGATGCAATGAAGTAAGCAAAATACACTTATATGATGAATAAAGGACTACTACTAGTATATTGGAATGGTAGATTGTATAGCGTGTATGATTTGTATGTTTTTATTTTTCTTTTTAATAATGAAGGTTTCAATATATACACTCATGGATAAAAAAATAGTGCACCAAGAAATTATTGCGGGATCGTAACGAAACTTGGCGGCATGAAGGTACATATCGAGGAGATATGCAAATGCTTAGAAATGCAGCGTGATTGCGCATGTGTGCTGTATCGTTTACAAAGAAAGAGCTGAGGTAGACATGCCATTACGCCGTTTTCGAAGACAATATGAGCGGCTGTCGCAATTTGAGAGGGGGGGGGGAATCTTCAGCATGAAGGAAGCTGGGTGGTCAGCTAGGTGAGTAGCTTGTCAATTAGGACGCTCTGATTGTGTTGTGAGGAGGTGTTGGGATCAGTGGATCCGAGAGATGTCATTTACATGAAGATCAGGCTCAGGACGCCCTCGACAGACCAGTCGTCGAGGAGACCGCCACATCGTAAGAAATGCACGCGTACAGCCAACTGCTTCATCGACCGCCATCCAGGCACAGGTATCACCTTCACTAGGGGCCCCTGTGTCTTCTCGAACCATACGAAGGCGCCTGGCTGAAGGACATTTGGGATCGTGGCGCCCATTTCGTGTGCTGCCCTAGACGCCCACCCATCGACACCTCCGTTTGGAGTGGTACCCCACACGAGGAAACTAGACTGCAGCGGAATGGAGCCAGGTCGTCTTTAGCGATGAATCTAGATTCAATCTCAACAGTGATGACAATCGTGTTCGTGTGTGAAGATCCCGTGGTGAACGCCTCAATCCTGCCTTTTCTTTACAGCGACACACCACTCCCACAGCTGGTGTGATGGTATGGGGTGCCATTGTCTACAATACACGTTTACCCCTAGTATTGATCCGTGGCACCATGACAGCCCAGCGACATGTCCATGACATCCTGCAACCATATGTGTTGCCACTAATGCAACGGCTCTCAGAAGCCATTTTTCAACAAGACAATGCTCGGCCTCACACGACAAGAGTGTCACAAGACTGTCTCCGCACTGTTACTACCCTTCCTTGGCCTGCCCGATCCTCAGATTTATCTTCAATCGAGTATATCTGGGATCATTTGGGACGGCGAGTTGGGCATCCCACGAATTTGAATGAACTAGAGGCAAGGTTACAGCAAATATGGAACAAAATGTCTCAATATATCATACAGAACTTGTATGCCTCAATGCCCGATGGTATCGCATCGTACATTTGCGCTATATATATAGAGGGGGTTCAACAGGGTATTAAATCCTCCGTTCTTTTGCCTTTTTCTCTGAAATAAAGGATCCTTTTTCTTTGATTTTCTGATCATTTACTTATATATAAGTAGTCATTACTTATGTAAAACTTCGTTTTATTTTGACTACTCCTTCTTGCTGCGCTAATCTTTTTGTCCGCGATTGTATGTTAATTTAAAAGAAAAGGAGAGTATTTTTCTGTTGGAGTTGTATACGTAGAAAATTTTTTTAGATTAAAATTTATGTAAATCTGTTTTTGAGTATTTTTTTTAATAGAGTTAATTTTTGTGTTATTATGACTGATTTCTAGTGTTATATGTTAATAAGATTTTTGAAAAAAAAGAAAGTATTTTTTCTATGGGAGTTGCATAAGCAGAAAAATTTTTTAGATTAAAAGTTATGTACATCCCTTCTATCTTTTACACGTGCTGTGTACAGGTATATGTGAGTTTGTCGGGAAAAAAGTTCAGTTCAGACTTCATAATTTTAATTTTGAAAAATCTACTTCCTTAGAATGTCTTACTATGCAGTCATCAATTCTAAATATACTAAACATAAAAAAATTAATAAAGTGTTTCAATGAAAATAAAATAGGTGCTTTTTATTTTGCTTTAAATTTACAATAAGATTTTGGAATATTTCAAACATGTCGACTTTTAATTCAAATGGGTCAATTTTTAATGAGTTCAAATTGTATTAATTCTTATTTTTTTTATGATGAATTAAGTTTTGTTTTTGTTCCAATAAATAATAATATTAAATAAATTTTCCAATTATGTTTTCTGTTTTATTATGTAATTTCAAGCAAGCTATAATGTGTAAGTACTTTTTATAAATATTCCAGTCCTTAATCCCGCGGGATTGAAAATATAGCATGGGATTGCAAACCTTATTTCAGATACTTTTGACAAAAAACTGTTTTGTTTTATTCAATAGAACAAACATATTTACGGCTTGAATAAATAATTTGAAAAGTAAAATTTCTAATAATATCCAGTTCAACATCCAAGTACACTGAGTATGACGGATGTTGTTCTAAGAAACACACAAACTGTTTACTTTTGTCCTTTTTTTTCAACATGCCATCTGATCAATATTGAAAATATAAATGGGAAGGATGCATGCTTTCAAAATAATCGAATGGTAGCAGCATGAATAATAATAAAAAAGAAGAGAAAAAAAATAAGAGAAATAAAACGTCCACCGACGCAGCCCGTTCCGTTGGTTGTGTGCTGAGAAACTCCATAGTAACCTAGTTGCGTGAGATATAGAATACAAATTCCCATGCTTCAACGCTGAGATGTTCATTGCTCACCAGCTGATCGCCGCAATGCTCTCCACTCGCGGGTAAGTGTCCAGCAATTGCTTACCTTCTTTTCTCACCCCGCTTGCCTATCCCCAGGAGAGCAATAGTTAGTATTTGCCTATTGATTACATACATTCAGTAATTTCTATCGATTAAGTAACACTCTATCCAGGTTTTTTTTTTAATTCTAAGGGACTCGATAAAAAAGTAATCCAAAGTTTAAAATTTAATAAACCTTTTTTTTTTTTGCAGAAAGCGTTTTTTTTCTATACCGTAGCGTTCCAAATCAAACTACGTAAGCTTCCTTCCTCAATCTGTTCTTAGGATGCATGTTGAAGGGACGGATAGAGAATAAAATTGTTTAATTGTTATTTATACAGAGGATTTTATTGTGCAGAGAAAACGGCTGAATCAAATACTGTAATTAACTAATGGAAAGTTCCGTTTTTTTCTTTACATAATCACAACAAAATTTTTTATCACAGTCAATAAAATACAAACTTCACTTTATTTTTTCTTGACTCTATACGCTTTCCAAAATGAATGTCTCATAGAGCTAATTCTCATCTGTTCGGAGAGAATTTTTAAGCAATTAACCGGTTAATATTTATTTCGCCTTTATTCCCTTATAAATATTTTTCAACGTTTTCCGCACATTTGAGAGGATATAATTAGCAACAAAATGCACTAAACTTTCCTGACTAAAAATGGAAATTGAAAGTGGAATACCGATCGTTGCTTAAATTAAGATTTTTCGTTAAAGGAAAATTAATTAATAAACTAAAATATATTTACATTTATCTATTACCGGGTGATTTTATATTACATAGTTTGAATAAAGCTAATTTACATAACTTGTAAGATATGCTTCAATGTTCTTAAATATTCAACCCAAAGTATTCCTTTATTTTCATTAAAATATGATAATAATATAATAGTACTAATAGTATTTTTCAATTTTTTTCTAAACACTTTTAAACAATATTCTTTCATGTTGTGCAAATTTTCTTAAAATTAAAAAAAAATCGAGGACGAAATTTGTTTAAAATCAAACAGCATCCCTGTGCAATTTTAATTTATGGAACAATGTCATAAAAAATGAACGCTTTGAGATATTAATATAGTTTTATCCCTATAATAGTAAATCACTATCTTGTTGAATAAATTTCGATATCCAATGTTTCAAATAGCAAATTTTATTTTTAAATACTTCTTTTCTCATATATTTTCGAAATTTTAGTATTCAAGCAGTCAAAATTTATAAATAAATATTAGTAATAAAAATTGCTTAAAAATTTCAAATAATGATTATTTATGCTTTTTAAGAATTGTAATTAAGCAAGTAAACATTAAATTTTTAAGAATAAATCATAATATATTCAGATTTAATTTAATTTCTCCTACAAATTAAACGCTTTAAAATACACAGAATATTTTATTACATTTTTAAAATTCAATAATTTTTACCATTTTTAGAAATTTTTTTGAAAAAAAGTAAAAAGCGATTTTGATTGTGTTCCAAATAAATAAAAGTTCCTTAAAAACATCAATATTAAAGTGATTTTAAAAGGTTTTAAACCATTTTTCAAATAGTGCAAATTGTGTTACGGTACTTTATGCAAAATATAAATCAAACGTTGTAAGAAAATTGAAACAAATATTTTTAAAAACGAATTTTGAATGCTTTTGAGCTTATGCTTCAATATGCATTACGGAGTATTTAATATAAAAGTAATATATAAAGCAGCTTAAATTACAAAAAAAAAAAAAAAGTTATGGCATCTTGGTTTATTTAAAATTATTTTAATTACAGGTGGATGAATACTTTTCGCATTGCTTTTAGTTATTACTTACTTATCAACTGCTTAGCGGAAGCCGAATTTATGTGAGTAAATATAATTATTTTTTTCCCTTTGTTGTAAAACACAGTTAAAAATGATGAAAAATTTTAAGCAATTCACTTGAACGAGTCATCATTTGGTACGAATTAATGCAATTTTAAGAAAAGCGAATTTAAGTTAGTATTTAAAAAATTATAGATTGGCTGATTATAAAAACTTGGCTCTTAGAAGCTATACACAAGCTATGTCATTTTGAACCAATAGAAAACAACATCTGAATTGGAATCCTAATCTTAAAACTTTTGCGTCAACCTGTAGCTTGACATCAACCTTTCTACATGGCTAGAAATTTAGAGAGAAAGTGAGCAGAAAATTCAAACAAAATCTGGATATAATTTCAAAAATTTTCATTGGATATATAATTGCGTGATATAACTACTTCTTTTAAATTAAAAAGAATAAAAAGCACACAAAAAGTGTCACCCTTTTATAGTAAAATTTCTCTTTTAGATTTCTGAAGATGCGGCTTAAACATTGAACAATGTTACAATAAACGATGAAACTCTGCGTGTGTGTTATTCTAATTTGAGCAGAAGAGCGTGGGAATGCGTAAGTGACAAATACATACCCAAAATTGCGTTCTCACGCATGGTGAAGTGGAGTGGAGCCAAACAGTATCGATCCAAAGTGAAATATATTCTTTGAAAAAGGAAATTTGGTTAATGAATCGGTAAGACAGGAGAAAATTAGGGGTCAAATATAGGAGAAAGTTCCGCTTATATCTTGATTGACTATTGAGATGGAACACTATTGCAAAATCAAAATTATTTTCTGGAACCATCGTAGAAAAAGGACAGTTTTGGATTGAGAGGTCTTGAATAGAAATAGGAATCAGCGTCGCGTAACATTGTAAGGCTTTGGCTGAGATTTTCTTTTCACTGGACATTTTAATAGTTTCGTATCAGAAATCTTTTCCATAAAAGTCAAACAAATAAAATACCTGTAAAATATTTATGTTGGAAAATTATAATAGTGATGAAAGCAAAAATACGAAATTTCTCTGAATCGGATTTGAAAAGAAATGATCAAAACATGACTTAAGAAATGAAACTTGTGGGAAAATAGGTATATTTTAAATGGTTTGAAAAATGTACAACCTCAACTATTACTGATACGCTCCTATTTCTATAAAAAAATTGAGAAAGGGACTCGAATCGAGATATTGTTGGAAAGAAAAAATAACGAAACTTATTTTTCTTTCAATGACACCGAGTAAAGAATTGCAGAAAGGTCTTAAAAGTGAATTCAAACTTAGTTGAAAGACTGAAGGGAATTGGGGCCAAACATTTACTAAAATATTAGAAAGAAAAGAAATGGGAAGAATTTTATGTTGAAATAAATCGATTGAAATTATCCCACGATAGTCAGGATCTAGTGGCTAGTGTTGTTTCAGCCGAGTTTCGCTTCGTAGAGGGGACGTTAAATCTGTCGAGGCTCACACATTGGCTTGGTGTGGAAATTCGGAGAGTGGGGTTTCGGTTCAGGTAGGGTCCTCGTTACTTAGTCATTGTTCGAAATTATGAGTCTCTTGGCCAATATTTTCTGTTAAAAGTTGACTTCTTTATAAAATAAATACAAATCATTGCTAAATAAGGACTGAGTGCGGGGGTGGTTCTTTCCCAGGGGCCGGTTCGTAACTCTTGGACATTCCTCCGGAGGCGACGCTAATAAATAATCAATCAATAAAAGCGGTACAGTAATTTTCGAACTTGTATTCCTTGTTTGGCAAATAAGATAAACTTTTCTAAAAAAGTCCCTTAGGACCTGGGAAGAAGGCCATTCACTAAAAAAAGACAGCAAAATTTTCTATGGGAAATAATCTGTTCATTCAAATTAGAGAAACAAATTTTTATTCATGAAAAATTCACTGCAATGATATGTTTCTTTTGCGAATGTACATGAAAATACTCATGGCCAATTGGCGTAAGAAGTCTTGAATTACATATATTTCCGTAACATACACTTTATTTTATTCCGCACAATTAATATGGATTTTTGAATCAATTATGTTTCAAAAAAGTGGGAACATATTTTAAAGAAAAGTAAATTTCAGCTGAACTTAAGATGAAACTTTTTGGGTGTGTCTTTCAAAAGCCAGATGTTTGAGTACCTTAAATTTAACAAAGATCTCTAGAAAAAGTTCCCCTGCTTAGAACTCATTCTCGGAAATAAAGTTCTATATAAATCTATCTTATTTTAGCTTTTCTGTTTCACTTTGATTCACTTGTCCTTCAACTTATTTTATCGCGACAATGAAATGTCTAATCAATCCAAAAATATGCATAAAGTACACTCACTTCCAAAAGTTAAGCACGGAGAGGAAAATGCTAATTTCCGGAAGCCAATCAGAATTGAAGAGGGTGCATTTCGCTGAAGAGGTAGATTGAAGTATGCGGATATGTTATGTAACAGCCAATCGCGCGTGCTTTCATGTCAAGAAATATGCAAAAAGGGCAGTCTTATAAGAAGCCAACTTTATGAAGGGTTACAGAAGTTGATTGTAAGTGCTGATAGAAGGTGTTTAAAACATTCGTACAATTTGTTTTCAAGACATACGTGTTTTTATGACTTCCAAAAAACGAATGGAAGATTCTGAGCGCTGGCGTGCTGTGGGGCGCATTGAAGCAGGACAGTCGATCACAGATGTTGCTCTTTTCTTCGGCGTTCATCATTCTGTTATTTAACGTTTATGGAAACAATTCCAAACCACACAGACAGTTGTCCGAAGGCCCGTCCAGTTACAACCCCCGCGGAAGATCGATATATTGCTATTGTAGCCAAGCGGAATCGCAGAGAGACCTCCACACGTGTGACATCTATGGTTACAGCGTCCATTGGTAAGGCTATATCTGCAGCTACTGTACGCCAAAGATTACATATGAAGGGACTGTATGCCCGGGTACCTCGAGTTTGTGTTCCTCTATCCGTCCAATCAAGAGAAGAAAGATTAAAGTGGTGCCGGGAACATGGCAATTGGACTGTGTCTGACTGGGGCAATGTCATGTTTACTGATAAGTCAAGATTTTCTCTGGACCCAGATGACAAGCGTATAAGGATATGGCTTAAACAAGGAACACGCAATCAGCCCCAAAACATCACCGAACATCACGCATTCCGAGGCGGAAGCATTATGGTGTGGGCTTGATTGATTGATTGAATATTAACGTCTCACTGTTAAGCTACACGAGGGCTTTTGGCGACGGACCACGTAATTTTGAACCATGGTCAAGTGACGTGGACAACACCTGAGCAGGCACCACCTCTCCTAACTACCACACCACACCAACGGGAGGACGTTTCAGCTTTCGACAGATTTAATGTGCATCGCAGCCTTACACGGCGGGTCTTTAGTGGTACTGCGCTCGAACTCGTGACAAGGCAAGCCACGATCCGATTCCTATACCACTCGGCTACCGCGGCCACTTATGGTGTGGGCAGGGATTTCATTAGGATACCGCACCGACCGGCACATCTTTAAACGGGGTTCTGTGACGGCTGTCCGGTATCGAGATGAAGTCCTAGAATCCATTGTGAGATTGTACGCTGCAGCAGTTGGCCCTACTTTTGTTTTAATGGACGATAACGCACGTCCCCATAGAGCTGACATCATCGATGACTACCTGGAGAGTGAAGGGATTGCGCGTATGGCATGGCCAGCATATTCGCCCGACCTTAATCCCATTGAAAATCTTTGGGATGCTCTCGGCCGTGCTGTATATTCACGTTTCTTACCTCCAGCCACTCTTATTGAGCTGGAAACTGCTCTACAAGAAGAATGGCGATTGCTTAATTCTGCAGTGGTTGACCACCTAATTGGAAGCATGGTCAGAAGGTGTAAACTTTGCATATAGATGAGGGGGGGATCACATACCCTATTAATGTCCTTTTTTTCATTTTATGCTGTTTATTTTCACTTTATACATAATTCTATTTAAGTCTCCAGTATGACATTATCTGATAACTTACAAAAATTTAATATTGTTTTCATTTCTGTGTATAATTATTGATTTTGTTTTATGTATAAATATATATGCTACTTTGCTGCCAAATTTTGTGTCAATCAAAGCAGTATTTGTTGATTTTTTTGCATTTTACATCTTCGTGCTTAACTTTTGGAAGTGAGTGTACTAACAATTATCGTGAATTCATAGTTAAAGGTACTTTAGTCACGCACATACATTAAAATTCATATTGCAGCCATAGATAACTATAAAAATTGAGAAAAACAATAGAAATTGAAATAGTAATTATCTTAGAAATTAAAAACATTAAAAGCAAAAATTTTAGCAAGTTTATTAAAATTTTTAATTACAAGAACAAATGTTTTGATGTGTACTAAATTATTTGATTTTTCCATGAACAATTTTGCTGTTTCATAGTCTTCCGCTTAAGAAAATTATGTAGAATGCAAATCAAATTGAATGAATTGCATTCTAGAGTTTTACAAAACACAAAAAAGTTTTATATTTTATTCAGATTCATTCTATTTTAATAGATCAAATGTTATGCTAAAAAACATGGATGTTTTGAAATGAACGCAAATAATTTTTTGGGGATTTTTCTATTGAATTAACAGTAAAATCAATGATATAGTAGATTTGATGACATGATAAATTAAATTTTATATTTCATGTATTAATATTCTACATATTTCGAGGTATTTCAAGTTGTAACGGCTGCAATTCGTTCAAACTAACCTATGGAGCTACTTTACTTGGTGGTTTGATAGGATCTTGGGAAAGATCTGTGCAAATGAGCCTTACAATTGAGTTAAAAGGGAGCAAAAGACACACTACTGAGGAACTTAATTTGATCATGTTATTACTGTTTAGAGATATTTTTATTAGTAATTAGAGTTATCAGTAGTTGAATGGAGTCGCGTGAAGAGTTGAACTCATATTTAATTAGTTTTAATTCTATATTTTTAAAGAATGAAGGCTACTATTAAGTTGAGTTGAGGTTTCTCTACCAGCAAAGCAAATTCGTTACAAATTTCCATTTTTATTTTTACAAGAAATTCATAAGATTGAGAATAAAAGAATAAGAAATACGTATTCAACATGTGAAATAAATTTACAAATATAATAGAAAAATTTAAGATAAAATTTAGATAAAATCTTACGAATATTTAGGGATGAAAACTATATCCATAAAACCAAACAGTTGTTCATAATGAGAATAACATTTTTCGTTTATGATTACTGACGTCAAATGAAATTTCTCTTGCTATACCCTCAATTTTTTCATCAGAAAAAGAAACTAAATTCTGAATATAGAAAATTATTTTATTTAAAAATTTTTTGAGTCAATGTGCTAACATACGTTTCAGTTTAACCACACATTAACTTTCAATGAGATGCAATTGAATTTCTTTCCTCGCAGATTTACGAATGATGAAAGCGATAAAGAAATTCTTGACGAATTGTTGATTAATAGTGGGTACGACAAAAGAACTAGACCGGAACGTAAGTATATATAATTTACTGTTTCTAATAGTCATACAAACCCATCCAAATCGAATGCTTAGGAGCACCAGTTGATAATTCTTGATCCACAAACGTTTAAGCAAAAACAATGTAACGTTTCATTGTAGAACGAAATGATTCTTGGAGAGATTCTCATTCATTGAAGAAAGAGCAAACCATTTGGATTATTTTTTTAGTGAGCACGTCTTCGGTTTGGACTGACCTCGATGGAACCAAGTCTTTCCAATATATAGCAAGTGCTCACTTGATCCTATTCTCGATTACTTAATGTTCTCAAATCACGATCTTATTCCTGTCCATTGAAGGTTTCGGATACCCAATAGAGTGGATTCAGTTGAGTTCTGCAGGATTTTAGGGACTTGCAACAACAATAAATTGAAACCATATGTCGAAATTTCAATGCTGATTGAAAGTTTATGGAAGGGGGTGCTTTCCTATTTTCGCTGTAAAATAAATTGAAAAAAATTCTTGTGAAGACTGACGTAATTTATAACATTTCGAAACATTAGGGAAACATTTATGAGAGATTTGTTTGCATAAACTATTCTTTTTCTTGTCAAATACATATTCGCATAATATGGAAAGTGGAAACTTTTGAAGAGAGGGTACTCCAAAACACACACACATTTATTAATATCTGAGCTTTACTTTTCAGCTGACCCCCCACCCCCCCCCGCGGCGCCCACGGATCATATCCAAAGGATTATTTGGCTTTTTGTTTGATCATTGGTAAAATTTTTTACCAGCTAACTAAACTAAAAAACTAAACTAAACTTAAACTAAAAAACTTAAAACTAAAAAATATTTTCTTATGATTGATTACCAACAATTTGTATTCGGATTATTTTTACTCAGGGTATTTTTGCATAGAAAGAAGAGAGTTTATTTCAAAGAAATCTTGGTTTGAAACAATCATTCTAAGAAATTGAAGGAATATTGATTAAAATACCTCGTACCGATATCAATGGATTGTGACATTGTTAAAAAATAAAACTTTTGTAAGCTTCATACGTGATTTTACAGCCATGAAAGCAAAAAATTTGTCAATTTACGTTGAATTTTAATTAGGATGAAAACAATAATAAACTTTATGATTTCAGAAATAATTTTTCATTACTGAGATTGATGGGTTAACATTTTTATCTTTACTTTACTAAATTAAAACTTCAGGATTATTTATTGTACATTATTATTGAGTATATTTGTATTTTCTAACTTAAGTTACCGCAGTAAATTTCTAAGAGCCCCCCAGTGATTAAAATTGGACTACCTTTACATTTTTAAAGCAATTGTAACTGATGATCCATTGTAATTTTCATGAATTTTCTATTTGACACTTCCAGATTTATTTAGAGTTTATAT
>BMAV01015224.1:0-14532 GCA_019973955.1 Trichonephila inaurata madagascariensis
TTGTCTTTCATAATTTGAGAAAATATCCAATAAAACTGAAATAAATTAAACCAAATGTGCGTGACCTTAAAAAAGGACACAAATCACAGGCACTTTTTGCTAGCATTACAGGAAAGTTATTTGCAAGCAAAACTGTCACATTTTGTTCACGTTATTGTAATTTTAATGTCCTTTGATGATCGACAAATATCCTGTTGAACTTTTTCTTGCTTGTGTCTTTTTGACATAGTGAAGTGCATTTTGCGGTACACTTATGGCTTCATATTTTCTTGATAAAGTTCTTAATGTAGCTATTGAAAATTTTCCTTTCGTTTCATGTTTATTGCTTTTCTCAAATTTACTTTCGCTAACATGATTAATATGCATTATTTCAGCAAGTGTTTCCCTTGTTTGATCAGCTTCAATTTCCTTTCAGAGAGATCACAGATGCCCAATTCTTTTTTTATATTCTGCTCATTTACATTTATAAACCATAATCAGTCGTACAACATCACAATTAAAACCACTAAGTTATTCATAGGGGAAAATGCAGCATGTTCAAGAAAATATTTTTGAAAAATAGTGGTCATGCTGGGAACTCGGTCTAAACAAGTACTTTAAGATTCTAAAAAAACGTTTGCCACTCCCAAAAAAGGAGATATGTTATCAATTCATTTTAGCTCCCATTAAGACCGTCATATTAGAGGATTCTCTGCCAAGGTTATTGGTAACAAATAAACAGTTTTCCCAGAATTAACGATTCTTGTATTATATGTTTCAGTATACTCATAATAATAAATATTGGCCAATTAATCCTTCAAAGTGCTCAATATGCTTATCCATGTATCATAAAACTCTTTTACATTGTGAAAAAAAAGCGCAACAGAATTATATAATTTACAACTTCCCTAAAAAAAAAGGATGCAGGTAACCCTACCATAAGTTCGAAAGCCAGCAAAAGTAATATTTTAGATTAAAAAAGAAACATAATAAAAAAAATCTCTCATCGTAGGATTACAGCAAAGCAAACAAAATATTTTTTTTTTATTTAGTTATTGGATCAAAGATAGCTAAAGAGCGTTCAAAGTAGAATCTTTTATTTTTGATGACCTTTTTTCACCAGATGATATATATAAATCATATCAATGTAAATCTGCATTTTTTCATTATATCAGAAAGTATTTTGTTTTTTTTTCATTCCAGTAAATTAATTTTTTTAACCTTTTATTTTCGATATGCTCGCGCCCCCCTTGAAGGGTTATCGTGCCCCCAGGGGGGCGCGCCCCACAGTTTGAGAAACACTGGACTATTGTATAAATTCTTAGCTGAAGAAATTTAACAAGCTAAGTATAATAATTCCTTGAGGTAAGCAGGATATTTGGAAGGAAAATGATAGAAAGTGGGGAAAAAACCAAGTTACAGCAAAGAAACATAAAATTAGAAAATTACACTCAACCTATTTAAAGTTCAGTATATATAATTTACAATACAACGAAAGGAGATATTTTTTTTCTTTTGAAATAGTAATAATTTCCCAAAATAAATATCTCTATTCCACTGTGTCCAATAACGCCTTTTTTATACTAAACTTTTTTTTTTCATTCTAGCAGCAGAACTTGATGAATATATCATTCGCTGGAGTGAAAACACTCCACGAAAACACACATGGAGTAACAACAACAAAAAAACTAAACTACAAATAAACAATAAAACAAACAATCAAAAATAGAAAAATACAAGCGTGAACACAATCAGAAAGTCAGCCAGATTACAGAGCTTGTAACTGTTCTCTGACCCTGCAGTATCTATCGTAAATGTTACCAAAGACAGTAGGGAAAATCTCCAGGTGCTCAGCATTCATTAGGGAATTCTTTCTGCACGAAACACAAATTGGAGAGGTGTGAGAAGTTTTCACCTCTTTCTTGGGCACTTAGATATGTAGGAGGTAGGTAAGAAACACTAGCCACGATTCAATCAATCTATTTATGGATCCCACAATATAACGACACAAATTCCATTAGTAACAGTAAGAGAATGTCTCAGTGCTAACCACGTAAGTGGAACAACGACGAAATATCCGAAAGATTAGGAGACTATCAAACTCGATCCTTACTTTACATAGGATGTAATCTATTATCCGATTTAATCTAATATTAATTTAATTTCAGTGATCAATTGCCACTTTAAATCTTTCTCCTAATATGTATTTATTCACAATAATTCAATTATGTTACCTTGTGACGGGGCTTTATCGCGCCTTCTAACTAAAAACCCTCTTGGGAAATCTTTGGGGCCAGAATGGCAACTCTTTTCAACCAACCCAAGAAGAGAACGCGATTATGCAGTTTAGGAATGTGTATATTTTGGAGCTTTAGTAGTCGAGTGGAGGTTCTATGAGGAGGTCTAATAGGGCTAGCGAGGTTCTAAGCGGAGAAAGTTCTAGGAAGTGCTAGAGGAGTTCTATGAGTGTTAAAAGAAGTTCTAAGAAGGAGAGTACTAATTGGGTTCGAAGCCCGAAGATTATCCATTTGCCGGATCAAGTATTATATTGACGATATAAGGACTGGTAGCTGTTCACCGTGGATTAGCAGTAAGATAGATCATATTAAACTTTACTACTAGAGTGGATTCTAGTAAGTTAGGAAATCATCCATAAATATAGATTCGGTAGTTTATTGCGCTATTTGTTTGAATTGTAGTTTATGTCTCATCACTCCTGATCATAAGCCTCCTAGACTTGTGTTGTTTTGCTGAATATAAATTGAGATAATAATAAACCAATTTTAGTATGGAATCTTTGAGTGGTCAGTCTTTTATCCCCTCAAACTTAGGTCATGTGGATGATGAAGAGATGATAACAACAACCAGTGGGCTATCACAACCTGTCAGTAACAATCTCACCTGATTTCTGGTTTATCTCCTCTCCTACTCTCTATTCTAGCTAGAAAACTTCGACCATATATAGTAACTTAATTTGTATATCACGATTTTCTTCTTCAGAAGGGTTGGTTGTTAATAACGTGAATTGATAACCCAAAGATTTCCCAAGAGGATTAGTGGAAGGATCGCGAATAGATCCGCCACAGAGGGAAGGACCTCTTTAGTCTATATAGGCACGGCAGTCGTGCCTGGTTTTCAGTCTGCAGGAAGCAACCGCAAGCTGTCTCGAGTGATTTGGACTCTCATTTGGCGTCTCCCTCCAAGACTTATCACAAATTTGTTCATATATTAAAGCTTCATATTACTTTTCCATCCTATTTTTAATGACTCTGCTTATAAAAGAATACGAGATTCCTCTCTGAAAGCATTAAAAAACACCATCACTCTTTTCTAGCTAGAAAATCAGCTCTCTCATTTCCAAGAATATCACAATGGGAGGAAACCCAATGTAAAAGAATATTCTTTTTTTACGGTCAAAAGCAATCCAAGATTTTCTGTACAATTATTAATTTGAATAGAGTCTGAAAAATCCAGAGATGTTATAGCTAGTATTGCAGAAATGGAGTCAGAAAATATAACGACATTCTCAAAAGAAAATATAACGACATTCTCAACATTTCTCTAAACAATACTTGATTAATAGTCGTTCTATAAAAAATAGCTTCTACTTCACCTTCAAAAGAAGTTGTGTTTGGACCATTTAATGGTGAAGTAGTTTTATACTAAACTAGAAAATGCAATATCCTTCCCCTTTCGGCATATTTGCATAAAGATCTTTAAAAAGGTTGCAGGAGAAGTAGAATTAATGTAGCAGAATAAAAAAAAATTTAAGGTATCCGACTACGTTCGGAACCGTGATTTTTCAAAAGCGCATAAATGGATATTTTTCATGATATCTAGTGTCACTTAGATTAGAATAAATGTATAAAATTATTTTAAGGACAGTTTGACAAAAAAAAAATTATTTAAATACAATATTTTGGCAACATATTAACTTAGAATAATCTTTTTTCAAAATGTTCTCTTGTGAAAAATGCTTCGATTATAATAATGTTTTGCCTGTATATATCTCAGACCTCTCTACAGAGGCTCAACTAGAATTTTTGAAATATATAACTTAGAAGTGGATTTATCCATATTTTACGACAACAGAGGGGAGCAATTTTAATAAAAAAACACCAATAATTATTTAAATTGGTGGTAACTCTGAAAATAATGTGAATTTTTCAAAAATTCTAGTTGAACCTCTGTAGAGAGGTCTGAGCTATATAGAGGCCAAATATTATTATAATAGAAGCATTTTTCACAAAAGGAGAACATTTTGAAAAAAGATTATTCTAAGTTAATTTTTTGCCAAAATATTGTATTTAAATAAATTTTTTTGTCAAAATGTCCTTAAAAAAATTTTATACATGTATTCTAATCTAAGTGACTCTAAATATCATGACAATTATCCATTTATGCGCTTTTTTAAAATCATGGTTCCGAACGTAGTCGGATACCTTAAATTAAGTTATCAAAATCAGAGTGAACTTTATAAATTAACCTAATTTAAATGTATTTGTTACTTCGGATAATACGCACTTTATCAATTTATTTTAATAGAATAAGGGACAATAATAAAAACGATAAACTTATTTTTTATCGAAATTTATTTTTTTTTCTTTTAAACTTAAACTTTAAACTTTTAAGTTGAATCTTTAAGCAGAACAGCTTAATTGTCTTCCTGAAACTAAGCTTTCTATTCTAAATGCCAAGCTCTTCCACACATCCTACACTATATTTAGAAACCCTTATTTAACAACAAACTCTTAAACCATAGGATACGTGATTTTAAAACAATTATCCTGGATACGAGCTTCCTTATATAAATGCTGTGTTGTTCGACGATAACGTACATTAAAGATATTAAAGCAGCCGAGAATGGTAACACAAATTGACATAGAAAGATGATGCAATCTAAGAACTATGTTGCGATAGAATTTAATTAACTACCAGGGTTCTATTACAACACTTTTCGTGGAATTTTTTACTTGTTTATTTGAGGAGGAGATTTTCAGCATTTTTAAAATAAGGTTTCTGTGAATTTGGGTACATAATTGAAGCAGAAAACTTTTGCAAATATAAACAAAAGAGGTTTCTGTGTATTTTATAATATCCTTTTTAAGACTAGAGAGCTTTAATATGAATAAAATAAAAGATAAATAAATTATTTAATATATGAGTTATTTTTTACCGTGCATTAATTTTTTTTTTTTTGTTCCTTTTTTAAAAATTTTGCAATTTAAATAATTTCCGCTTAAAGCAAAATTTGAAAAATACTGAAAAATGTGTTTCTTACACTTTTAAGATATTTTTACTGAAGTTTTTTTATGAAATTATGTCTGATCAAATAAACTACTAAACTTTCTTATTACTACCTGACGTAATTTTAGGTGAAGTATAGAACTAATAAGCCCAGTGGTCGAGTAGTAGCGTATCGCGCTTCCCCACCACAAGTCCGGGTTCCACTTCCAGGCTGAGCAAGGTCGACTCATCCTTTCATCCTTGTCGCAGTGAGTCGATAAATGAGCAGCAAGCTTGCTTGGGGACTTAAACACTGGGGGTCTCACTTCAGACTGACCACCTGATCGGGACATCTGCTCATGCACCTCAGCACCGAATGGTCACGTATACTAAGATGGATGTAGTAGGCCCTGGCCTTCATAAATTGTTGCACCACTGAGTTTGAGTTTATACAACTAATAACTAATATGATATTTGTTTATAGTTCTTAAACTTTTGAGGAAGATTTTAAGAATAACATATATATTTTCAAGAACTCAGTTTTGATAATTTTATGCAATACAATTTCAGCTTAGTTGCGATGAATTTCTTAGAAATATTAATAATCTCATAATGGAGAATAACAGATACAACCTTTTATAATTTAAATCTTAAATCATAAGTCAAACTATGAAGATATTGCTATGCTACATCACATTGATTTTCACCAATGAATGTGATTACTTGTATGTACGGTAGAGCCTGTTTTTCTTATGTAAAGTTCTCTAAACTCGTTTATTACTTTTATCAAAATAGACATTACAGATGCTTGGAAGTTAAATTAGGCACTGAAATCTTAAAATGATATTAAAAGCAGAAACCTCTTATGAAAATAAGAATTTTTACAAGAGAATTTGAGATTTTATATCCTTATAAACAATGTATTTAAGGAAATAAATAATAAGATGGATTTTGTGTATGGAAATCAGCACAAATGTTGCTTTCTCTGTGAAGTATTTTCTAATAATGTGTTCCTTTATCAAATTTGCTGTAACATTGCAATTTCATTGGTTGCATATATGTATCTTACGAAAAGGATTAAGATACATACTATTCCACAGTTTGAAAGATATATTGTAAAATTCACAAAAACTATTTCCTCTGATCAAAATTTTCAACTTTTAATTGATTATCGAAAATCAAAGAGACTTTACAAATTAAAAATTTTGCTTTTCTATAAAAACTTGAATGTCAAAGACATTCTTCCCTCGCCTTTTCTAAACGCTCTTCTTATGCTTTTCATGGGTCAGAAAAAAGTATGTATAAATTATCTCTAATTTATTGCAAAATTAAATACAACTAACTAATCATTACTTTAGTTTTTAGTTAAACAAAAAAATATTGCCAAAGAAGATAATCAAATTAAACAAATTTTTAAAACAATATGAAATCTCTCTTTTTATCATGTAGTTCTCAAAAATGAAGCTCTTTTTCAAAAACTTTTCAATTTATCTTCCTTCTTCGACGCTAAAATGCTTGAATGGAGTTGATATTGCTGTGAAATGGATTTTCAAGGTATTTGCTGCCTTCTGAAGGAAACACACATCAAAAAATAAAACGTCTAAGTTCCGTTAGATACAAAGTCAAGAAATAATATCGAATCTCTCTCTGTGGAAATACAGAACATACGAAGCGTAACACACACACACACAAAACCGAGACTAGACCAATAAATCATTTTATTTACAAAATCAGAGTTCACCGTGATATTATCACCTTTAAAGTAATCCCCTTCAGAATTAACACACGACTGGCTTCGGTGCTGTCGTAGTTGGTAACAGTTCTGGAAGGAGGTATTTTGGCCCTTCAGGAGATTCTTCGGTTTTTCCTCAACCTCTTCAACTGAGGTAAAAGGGGATCCTTTAAAGCAACCGTAGAAAATAAAAAAATGCCGTACGGAGTCAAATCAGGAGGATGCCCCTTCACAGTAATATTTTTGCTGGTCAAAAACTGCTTGACAGATAGGGCCGTGTGAGGGGGTGCATTGCTCAGACATCCATCACTCCACAACTGGGGCCTTTTTTCCTTAATTTTTATATCGAAGTCTTCTTAGTACTTCAATGTAGCAGTGTTGATTAACAATCTAATCACTGGAAACACACTCAATTATTAAAATTCTATGAGTGTTAAGGTATCCGACTACGTTCGGAACCGTGATTTTAAAAAGGCGCATAAATGGATAATTTCCATGATATTTAGTGTCACTTAGATTAGAATACATGTATAAAATTCTTTAAGGACATTTTGACAAAATAAATTATTTAAATACAATATTTCGGCAAAAAATTAACTTAGAATAACCTTTTTTCAAAATGTTCTCCTTTTGTGAAAAATGCTTCTATTATAATAATATTTTGCCTGCATATAGCTCAGACCTCTGTACTGAGGCTCAACTATGTGATGTTTGAAAAATTCACATTATTTTCAGAGTTACATCCATTTGAAATAATTATCGGGGTTTTTTTCTTAAACATTCTCCCCTCTGTTGTCGTAAAACATGGATAAACACACTTCTAAGTTATATATTTCAAAAATTCTAGTTGATCCTCTGTAGAGAGGTCTGAGCTATAGACAGGCAAAATATTATTATAATAGAAGCATTTTTCACAAAAGGAGACTATTTTGAAAATGGGTTATTCTATGTTCATTTTTTCTCAAAATATTGTACTTAAATAACTTTTTATTGTAATACTATTCTTAAATCAATTTTATATACATTTTCTAATCTAAGTGACACTTAATATCATAAATATTATCCATTTATACGCTTTTGCAAAATCACGGTTCCGAACGTAGTCGGATACCTTAAAGAAGACTATCAACATTGCCTTGAATTTTGATTTGATTGATTTTAAATTTTTTGGATTTTGGGAATCCTGGAGAATTTTAATGCATCGACTGACGCTTACTTTCTGGGTTATAAGTAAAAGTGTATGCCTCATCACATGTTACAACAGATTCCATCAAATTTGCCTCTTTTGCAATGCATTCTAACATGTCCACACACACATCTTTACGTCACGGCGTTTGGTCATCGGATAGAACTTTTAAAACAACCTTCGCAGAAATCTACCAGTAGTTTAATTCGTCAGTTAAAATGCATTTAACAGCTTCTTTATCCAAGTTCACCAGCTCCGCCATTGTACGAACACTTTATCTTCAGTCACCCCGGATCACATCACGAACTTAGGTAATCAATCGCTGACCTTGGGCGACCAGCACGTTCATCACCTTCCACACTGTCTCTTTCCACTGAAAACCGCTTATGCTATTCAAACATACGCGAACAAAACAGTTTCATCTCCATAAGCCTCAATTAACATTTTAAATGTTTCCGTAGCTGATTTTTTAAAGTTTTTGAAGAAACTTGATATTGATTGGCTGTTTCTTTTTTATATTACACATTTTTCAGGGGTAATGCAATTGCAAGTGTTCACTCAATGACGCAGTTCTCCCAACTGGCGTGATCGATTAAATTGAAACTTGTCACATGGATAGAGGAGATGTGTGGGATGACGTCATCAAAACAGTTGTTGCCATCCTCACTCTTTTTCAAGCTACACACTTAGTCTCGATTCTATATAATGCTCATCCTTCATTTTTGTAAAACCTTTAAAAAAATGTTCGAAAACAGCAAAAAATTAGAATTTCCACCATTGCGTCTTTCTCTCATACCTATCTAATATTCGGAAGATATTCATTATCAATATTTTAACTAATTTTTACAAATCTTATAGGACAAAAATCTCACTCACCTGCTGGTAAAGAGAAGATAACAGTGTTAAAGAAAGAGAAAAGACAATAAGCCAAAAAGTTGCATCTTTCTGCCATAGCTCCTGACACTATTGTAGTAGCAGTTGTCGCAAAGGAAAGTTGGAAGATGTAAGTGGAGAACACCATCCCCATATCTTCTTCTTGAGCATCCAGAAAAAAGCCACCAATACCTAGAAAATGTTGTTGTTTTTGATTTATAGCAACAGCACTTGGTGACTACATTCTTCACTGAACGGAAAGCACTCCGCACAAATATACAAAGAGCAACTATAAATTGGGAACAATAAAACAAAGAATCAAAAAAAACTATCACGAAATCAGTCAGATTGCAGTGCTTGTAACTGTTCTCTGACCCTCCAGTATCTACCGTAGATGTTTCTACAAACAACAGGGCTAATCCCCAGGTGCTCATTATTCATCAGAGAATTCTCCCCGCACAAAACACAGTTTGGACAGGGATTTAGTTTATGTAGGTGACCCGTAAGGCAGTCGTGCGCGGTTTCCAGCCTGAAGGCAACTCCAGCAAGTGCATGCCGTCTCATGTGATATGATATCTCCTTCAGTGTCACCCTCCACGATATCACTAATTTGTTTATTTAAATATGTTTCATAGATCTTTTCCGCGCTATTTTTTATTACTCTGATTATAAAAGAGTACGTGATTCCTCTCTGAAGGCATTTAAATGCGCCAGAACTTTTTATAGCTAGAAAATAAGCCCTCTCATTTTAATAAATATCAAAGTGTGATAGAATCCATTGTAAAACAATATTCTTTTACAATGTGGTCTTAAGTCCTTAAACAATCCAATTTTCTTTTTACAGATTTAATTCTGAGAGAGTCTGAAAAATCCAGAAATGATAGAAGTTATATAAGCATTCAGAAAATAAATGATGACTATGAGGATTTTACTATACAGCAGATTATTGATTTTTTAATGAATTAAAAATGAGAAAACTCAGCAAATGAAAATCCCGGTAAAGGTATATCTATGAACAAAATTAAAAGAGAATATACAGTAATAATTGAAAAGTTAACATATATTTAATTTATTACAACATGAAACAAGATAAAATAATAACCCTGAGAGAGAAATGTTAAATATTATATCTCTATATAATGATAACTAAATATTAATTTTCCTAAATGGAGCTTTAATAACGTCAAGACAAAAAGAATTCTTTTTATCATAAACATTTATATGATCTAGGTATAATATGGGATATTGTATCTTAGCATTCTGTTGTAAATTGGATATTGTAAGTTTTAACAAGGTTTAAGTAAGCAGGATAAAATTTATTCTCACATGTAAACTCATTGTTTTTATCAAAATCAAGATAGTTTGGCAGTTATATCATTTAAATGTACTATTAGATTTGTTCGAATAAATAAATTGGTCGTTATGATGTTTCACCTATAATATTTTCTAAAATTGGTTAAAAATTGAATGGTTCTATAGTTCAAATTATCTCACTGATTTTGCAGTTTGATTGTTGAGTCTGTATCTTTATACAGTATCGTTTGCAGAGAAGGATAAACTTTAGAAGATTTCTATGACAGATTTATTTGTAATTTTTGTATAATAAATTACATTTAAGATCCTTATGTCGACAATGTTGTCTGAAGAGGGCTTAAGATTAGAAATATATGCTTTACCATAGTGTAATCATTATTAAAAAAACATAAAGTAATAAATAATTATTTTTTAATTTAATTAGACTTCACCATAATAAATGAAGATTCTATATACAAATTACTGGAGAAAACTGTATTGAAACAATATCAGAAAAACACAAGAATAAAATATGAGGAGATAAACTTTAGGATCAATTATCTTACCTATAAAAAAATTAGACCCTGGCTCCTCTCCGAAGGAGAAGGCGTATCCAAACATCCAATACCCCAAACCACCGAAGATGACGTCAACGGCATTCTTCACCATGATGTTGACTTCATTTTTCCTGTTAACGTACCCCGATTCCAGAAGACCGAAACCTGAGAACAACAAATTAAGACAGTTTAATACCTCTTTGTAAAGGAGTTTGATATTGAAATTTTTGTTATGATGTGGTGTTGTTATTGTGTGCAAGAGTTTTGCGTATAATTTAAGACATTTTAAATTTTAAACACGTTAATTAATTAAATTTTAAATATGTTAGAAGTACTCGATGTTTTTGTACAATGTATTTGATAACAGGAATAATTAAAATTAATTTTGCTTGGCTTGTTTGTATAGTTTTTTTCGTAAGGCTCGTAAAGGCTCGTAAGAAATATGCATTTTTCCCTACACCTTTTTCTATTTGTAGAATTAATTTTTCATAATTAAATTCAATGAAGTATCTTAAGTTAAAGGACAGTCATGTTAAGCATTTTTCTTATTATCATATGACTTCTCCTTTTTATTCATCTATTTGAGTATCTGTGTAATAATGTATATTTTCCTTTTCTTTAGATAGTTTATAGTTCAAAAAGTTCTAGTATAATTATATTAGGCTGATTCTTTCAACTTTAGTGTAAATTATCAGTTTTTTTTTTTTTTTTTTTTTGTTTTTTTGTTTAATGAAAAAAAATCGAAAGCATATTTAAAACATTTGATGATTTTTCTATAATGATCTTATTAATATATGTTAAAAATTTTAAAATAAAGTTGTAAAATTCGAATGAGAAGAAATAAGTACATCCCTCCACACACACAATTCTACAAAACTCGATTCAAAATCTTTAAATATAGACGATTTTTTTATAAAAAAATCAAAAACTTATTTTGAAAAACTTAATTCTATTTAACGTGAGACCCAATGTGAAAAGAATGTTCGAGTATGAAGTAAGTTGTAAAGATAGAAAATTAGGTAGATTTACATGAAATATTGGATTTTCTTTGTATGTAAAGGTTTGCCTGCCTGTTTCCTTTAAGGTATCCGACTACATTCGGAACCATGATTTTCTAAAAGCGTATAAATGGATAATATTTATGATATTCAGTGACACTTAGATTAGAAAACGTATATAAAATTGTTTTAAGAATATTACTACTGTAAAAAAAATATTTAAGTACAATATTTTGACAAAAAATGAACATAGAATGACCCATTTTCAAAACATTCTCCTTTTGTGAAAAAGGCTTCTATTATAACAATATTTTGCCTGTATTTAGCTCAGACCTCTCTACAGAAGCTGAACTAGAATTTTTGAAATATATAAATTAGAAGTGGATTTATCCATATTTTACTACAACAGGGAAGAGAAATTTTAAGAAAAAAAACACCGATAGTTATTTAGATTGGTGGTAACTCTGAAAAAAAATAATGTGAATTTTTTCAAATCTCCTAGTTCAGACTCTCCGGAGAAGTCTTTACTTTATATGAACACACACACACAAAATATTATTATTATAGAAGCATTTTTTTTATAAAAGGAGAACGTTTTGAAAAAGATTATTCTAAGTTAATTTTTTGCCAAAATATTGTATTTAAATATTTTTTTGTCATAATGTCCTTAGAACAATTTTATACATGTATTCTAATCTAAGTGACACTAAATATCATGAAAATTATCCATTTATGCACTTTTTTAAAGTCATGGTTCCGAACGTAGTCGGATACCTTAAGCATTATTTATTTATTTATTTATTTTTGTCATAACTTCGTTTTGTTTCATAGTGTCCATTCACAAAGTCACATTTCAACAAAAAAGATTTTTTCTCAAAAGTTTCCAATTTGCTATTTGTTTTAAATCCCATAAGTATATGAATTCAACCGATATTCATATCATTTTTATATAAGTATAAATTTGGTAATAACGCTGCAAAAGCTACACGCAAAATAAATCAGGCACTTGAGGAGAAAACTGTTTTCGTTCGAAAAGTGCAGAGTTGGTTTGAAAAATTTCGGCCTTGTGATTTTTCACTACAAAATGAACCGGGTGTAAGGCCCAAAACATGTGTGATAAATGATACTCTGAAAGCATTGGCGGAAACGAATCCAACCGTATCTATTATACTGCCAATACATAGACGAAATGTATGTCGAAAATTATTCTCCCTTCACTTGTTAATTGGCATGGCCCAATATTTCTTCACTACAACGCTCGGCCGCAACATCGTATAAAACAATTGCAAAATATAAAATCTTGCAGCACCCAACTTATTCACCTTATCTTTCACCATCGGGCTAAGCAGTGTCAAAATGAAGACAGTCTGGAAGATTCTATATCGGAGCTCATGGATTCTAAAGATCAAAATTTTTTAAGACTGGCATCTATGCATTAAAATCTCGTAGGAAAAGGTATATTGAAGCAAATGATGCATACTTTTATTAAATATACAGCTTTCGAAAAAAGATATATATTTTTACATATTCACTTAAGAGTCTGACATTTCGTATGCACTAACCTAATCTAAAAAAATTCGACTCCCGGTGAAAAAAAATATTTTATTACATTGAAAAATTAAGCATTTTCATTTCGATTCATATATTTCTTATATTTAATGAATGAACTAAAAAACAAAAAGGATTTCGATGAAAAAAAACTTATAAAGACCTTTTTTTCTTTAATGGGCTGAACATTAGGAATTAAGTCTTTGCAGTCCCGGAAAAAGAAAAATCCTTAAATGTGAGAGTCATTTCGTGGTGGCTCCTTCTATTGACGGCCTTGCAACCAAATTTTGATGCTTGAATTAATCTCAATTCAAGAACTCGTCAGATGCCAAATATTGCCATGATTTAATTTTGCCGAGAGTACCAGAGAACTACATATTATAAAAATTTATATAATATTCAAGAACTATTTTTTTACTTGTATTCATTTATTTACTTTGAAAATAAGAAACTGAAGTAGTATAGGTATATTTAATTCTTGATACTGGTAATTTGCCTATGTATTTGTAATTATTAAAAATTTTGTATGTATCCAATGAATATCTTAAAGATTTGACGAATGTTTGCATATTGAACTGCTTCACATGGTCATTTCAATTTGAAATCAAGTAAATAAAAAAAATAGAACCCCTTTCCCCACAAAAAAATATTATCCGTAAGATGAGACATCTCTCGAGAAAGGTCTTTGTTGGAATTGCATGTAAATATATCTTTTTTCGTGATTCTAATGCCGTAATTTATCTCTCTTGTCAAATACAGGTCCAAACAAAAGCAATAAAAAGCAGAAACTGCTCAAAACATCACTGAAAGAATTCTGGAAAACATGTTTATGCCACCTAGAATGATTTAAGACGGTAATATTTATTTCAGATATTGCTGCAACATTAATTTTCTTTCATGTATAATATTTACACATAACACTTTCCATATAAGTAAAATGATGTTTCCAGTCTTATATAAATATAGTATTAACGAAGTCCCTAAATCCCGAAAAAAAGTTCGTTATATAGAGATTCACCATTCAATATACTTTATAAACCACATAAAACAATTTTTTAAATTCATAAACACTATATATTGAAAAAATTAATTATTCACACCTTTTTTTAAATTAATATCTATGTGTATTTTATATATTTT
>BMAV01015224.1:16793-37540 GCA_019973955.1 Trichonephila inaurata madagascariensis
GCACTCGTCGGTCTCTATCTCTTATTTTCGGTGTCTACTGGGTCAAAGAACATTCCGACAATCATTACTCACCTTCGACTTTTTAATCGCAAAAGCCATTGTCGATTTTGGAATGTTTATCTCACTGGATATGTCCCTTAAGTATAGGCCATTTTTATGATATCCGACAATTGCGACCTTCAGGAAATCAGACAGCTCTCAATTTCGTGGCATCTTGCAGGCGACTAATGTCAATACTGTTTCGTACACGATATTTAAGTACAGAAGGAGTGATGTAAATCAGAACAACAGATATCCTCATTTACATGAATGTCCAAATACTACTTATTGGTAGATGGCGTATATATACCGGGTGTCCATAATTACATAAACTTGAAATTTGCGAGCACCCTGCAGCAAAAACTATACTGTTGAATTGCATGAAAATTGGGTAATGGTAAAATGAACTGATTGGAATTTTATCGAGTGAAGAAAAAACAATTAGTTTCTAAAACTACCCCTAGGTGGTGTATCACAGCTTTATTGAAAACATATAAATAATCTACAAAAGTTTACAAAACATGCTCGATATGCTGTCGACTGCTATCTGCTACCATCTGGAAGAGTAAAATCACATGTTCGACTGTTGAAAGCAACATTAACTGGGGAATGTTACGCACAATGCGTTCTATGCCTTCTTTAAGGTCGGATGGCGATGGGATTGGATGGATCACAGTACACCCTGAACTTGAAGTATCCCCACAGCCAAAAGTCGAAAGGATTCTAATCGGGGGACCTAGGAGGCCAATATGTAGGAAAATGCTGGCTGGAGATTCTGTCGTCATTGAAATGGCAGCGGAGCACTTGTTTCTCACAACCGGCGTTGTGTGGTTTTATCAAATCGCTTTGCCTGAAGAGCCGGAATAACGGATTGCTCAATGTTTATGACATTTTCATATGGTAATACTTTACATTTCACAAAGCCATCTAGTGGTGGTTTTTGAAATTCATTGGTTTTTATCCCCTCGAGAAAATTCCCATCATTTCTCTCTCATTCTGCCATTACCCAATTTTCATACAGTTCTACTGCAAACTGCTCGAAAATTTCAAGTTTAATTATGGACACCTGGTGGTTCAGAATTACAAAGTCCACCCAAATAGACTTCGTGTTGCGTCAAAGTGTGACTTTAATAAAAATCAATCACTCAATAAATCTTGTCTCAAAATTCATTTTAAAAATTATGCTACTGCATTAGCTTTAGGGTAATTTTAATTGAATCATCTTTAATCGAATTCAATAGCCATTGGGTTGCTTCAGAGTGCGCGAGGTTAATAAACAATAAATAAATCAAATTTAGTACTGAAAAAGAAATATAAAAAAAATTTTTTAATCAATTCCTACTTAGATCAACACAGAAAAATTTTATTTTAGCTACTTTTTATTAAAAAGTTACAATTAATATTAAATATGTATATACATAGGACAGAATCACAACATTAAGTGGTAATTAATTTTTATTAATTATCATTAAAGTATCGTATTGTCATCCAAAACAATCGTGTATACAAAATTCCACTTCAACTGAATGCTTTAAAAAGTGTGAAAAAAATATTTTAAAGTTTTGACCCAAGTCGCTAAAAATGAAACCAACATGGTTGTATCTGCAATTCTTTAAATAATTAGTTTCAGTCAATTAGTTTTAATTCATTATAATTAAATTATCGTATTTTTACCCAAAACAATAGTGTATAGAAAATTTCAGCTCAAATGAGAGCTTTAAAATGTGAAAAAAAATATATATTTTTTCAAGTTTTGACACAAGTCGCCAAAAAATGATGCCAACGTGGCTGTATTTGTAATTCTTTGAATAATTAGTTTTTAATCAATTAATTTTTATTAATTATAATTAAATTACTGTATTGTCATCCAAAATAATCATGTATATAAAATTTCAGCTCAATTGAGCGCTTTAAAATGTATTTTATTAACGATTGAAAATTCCACGAAGATAAATAAATAGAGAGTGAGTTAATAGTAGGAATTGAAAAAGAGAAGAAAAAAATCATGATAATTTCTGAAGTTATTTTTACATGACATGTGAAAAATGCAAAGCATTTCAAAATAGAACTGACGAGTAAAGCTTGAATTTAAACGAATATAGTTATTCTAAATCAAATACATTGATAGCAAGTAAAAATCGATATCGTTGACGGAGTTGTGCTTCGGCAGTAGATTTCAGAATTTCGCTTCGTACCTGAAGCATCCATCAACCTGACTTGTCCTTTTATTAAAAAATAAACATAAATATCTGTTTAAACTGCTGAGCAACTGGCTTTGAAATCAAGATATTCTAAGACACTGGCAGGGCTCTGTAAATATTTGACTTCTACTGATTGGTTTCTTTTGTGATCAGTTCTTGACAGTTTCTCTGAAGAATCGTTTAGAAGGTAAAATAGTTTTCTTTTATTAAAAGAATTTTTTCTGAGATATTTTACTCTGCTTCTATATTAAAAATATTAAGCGAGCGAAACAGCTTATGCTAGTTTGACACATTTTGATACTCAATCCAGGGATTTTATATGGTGTACAGAGTATTAAAATATACTTTATGAAAAATTATGTGAAAATGATGAAGGACTTATTTCTTGGTCTGATTTCTATGCTTTTTGACTTGTTCATTAAAAAGAAAAAAAATTGTTGATTTTTTCCTCAAATGAAATTAATCAAAGATTTTTGTAATTATGAAAAGTATTAAACTTTTCGAATTGGAAAATTAGGAATATTTCAGATATGTAGAATAGAAAAGTTTTAAGAATGCAGAGATCCCCTCCCCCTCCATTTTGATATGTTCAACAACCACTCACTCTGGTGAATCCCGAACCCCATCATTGAAAAGAACACGACCCCATTCTTGCCGTGTCCACAATTGATGTTTTCGGCTCCACTTTAAGGTATCCGACTACGTTCGGAACCGTTATTTTGCAAAAGCGTATAAATGGATTATATTTATGATATTCAGAGTCACTTAGATTAGAAAATGTATTTAAAATTGCTTTAAGAATATTATCACAATAAAAAAATTATTTAAGTACTATATTTTGACAAAACATGAACATAGAATGACCCATTTTCAAAACATTCTCCTTTTATGAAAATAGATTCTATTATAATAATATTTGGTCTGCATATAGCTCAGACCTCTGTACAGAGGCTGAACCAGAGTTTTTGAGATATATAAATTAGATGTGGATTTTTGCACATTTTATTACAACAGATGAGAGAAATTTTAAGAAAAAAAACGCCGATAAAATTATTTTAATTGGTGGTAATTCTGAAACTAATGTGGATTTTTCAAAAAAACCCTAGTTCAAACTCTCTGGAGAAGTCTTTACTTTATATAAGCACACACACACAAAATTTTATTATTATAGAAGCATTTTTATAAAAGGAGAACGTTTTGAAAAAAGGTTATTCTAAGTTAATTTTTTGCCACAATATTGTATTTAAATAAAAAATTTTTTGTCATAATGTCCTTAAAACAACTTTATACATGTATTCTAATCTAAGTGACACTAAATATCATAAAAATTATTAATTTATGCGCTTCTTTTAAAATCATGGTTCCGAAAGTAGTCGGATACCTTAACCGCCATTTCCAGATGGATGTCTTTAAATGGGCAACATGCAACTAGGCGCCGAGCGTAAAGGCCATTTTCTGCTAAGCGTTTGTATACTATCTGCATGGACATTTTTCTTCTAACACAGGAGCAAGGTCACGAATAAGTTGAGAAGCCGTTGTCTACTTATGCCATCGTGCGTTTAATGACAAGTAGTGACCTGTGCAGATGTCATTGCTCTGTGTCGGCCTTGGCCGACCTTCCTGGTGACAGTACCGCTTGTTTGGAATTGATTTTACAGCCGGGAGAGAGACCATTTTCAGTACCACTTGTAACCATCGAGGTATTTCCGCGAGAGACTGAAGTCTCGGCCAAAGGCTCTCTATTTCAAGAAATCATCTAAATCAGGGGTGTCCATCAAGGGGGCCCGCGGGCCGCATGTGGCCCGTCAGTACGTAAGTTGAGGCCCGCCGACTCTTTTTTTAAGAAAATTTAAATACCAGGTTTTTAAAGTTTTTTCATTTTGAAATTTATTTTAGGGGAAACACACACACACACACACACATATATATATATATATATATATATATATATATATATATATTATGTATTTGCTCTTGTTTTAAAATAAAATCTTTTTGATAATAGAAATGTCCTTTAGATTAAAATAGATTTATATTTTTTCAAACAGTTACATTTGACTTTTCTATAATAAATTACTTTTTTAATAAATTTCGAATTATACATTATACATATCCTTTACTATGGACGGTACATGATTCTCTGTGTGTGCGACTTTCATTTCTCTTCCTCCTTTTCCGTTTGGAGTGTCCAAAAAGCAGGAGGCAATCAGAGATGTTTTTTAAAGTTAAAAAAAAATATATTCAGGACAGTAAAGATAAAGGGCAACGTATACTTAATCGTTTGTGTGTGTGTGTGAATGACAGCACTATCAAATTTCATCTATGAGTAATGTAAGATTGATTCAAAAGGAACACTGTAATTTTCTAGAAAATGGCAACTATTATTTTTTAAACATTATTTGATAATTGCATCATTATATTATAAAAACATTATTATATTATCTATGCCTGTATACATGAAGAATAATGAAAACAACAATAATAATTCATTCTATTTTAAATTTTCACTCAATAAATGTTTTTTTGTTTTCAAATCTGATATAAAGGTACATATTTTTATGTGCGGTCCGCGAGATAATAAAGCTTCTCTGAAGTGGCCCTCAAGGTCATTTGGGTTGGACACCCCTGATCTAAATGATTGTAAAAACTCATTCTAACTGCAAACAGATTAATCTGTTTATTTTAATGCAACATTCATAAAATTATAGGTGAAAATACCTGATTCCTAAATGGTCTCAGTCCTACAAAAAGTAACGCTAAACAACCTTTTTTTTTCCTAAATTGAAAATTGTTATTATGTTATCTGTTCTCTTCAAAAAATATAAAATACAAATTGTGTCAATTTTACTGGTAGCAATTTAGAGTTATGTCGAAAACCATATTTGTGACCTTAATTATTGGTTATGAGGGTATATTTTTAAAGCATTAAAAATAGGATGTGTTTTTCTAATATTTCCGATTACAGTTTATTCATATATATGAAACATAACATAATGTACATAAACAATCTTTATTAAACTGTTCCCCAAGAAAAAGATAAATATTTTGCAATTTTTTAAACTCTTTTCAGAAATTTTCGCAAAATCTACATGGGAGTAAGCAACAGCAACTTCATTTATTCGATACTGTTTGACTGATTCTGAAGATGAACAGAGAGATTCCAAGGATTAAGTAATTTCAGAAGAAGAACATATAGCACCTTACTGAACAATCCAATCGAATCGAATTAAAAGCAATCATTTAAAGATGCTTATGAAAAAGAAATGAACTTCAACAAAATAAATGTGTAACCATTGGCCACTGTGAATATTTCATCATCTTCCAAATACAGCAGGAATTAATGCTTCAATAGCTCATTATTCTGTTTTCTCCAATTTAGAAAGGACACATTCCAGAGCTATTAGAGGAGATTGGAATGAATCTTATACAGCTTCAGTGTGATACAAGATCAGAGCTTTCGAATCTTGACGAAAAACCAAAAAGATGCCTTACTGACTCAGAAAATTGCAAAATAATCCATTAGAAAAGGGTCAGGATGTACACACAAATTTCAAATTTTCATCATAGAGATTACGCCTTGGAGCTTTCGCCAACGTGTTTTTAGAATGTAATCCTACCCCCATAAGAAAGACCTTCATACACTACTAGATAATCACTATGTGTCCTCAGGGGAATAATCTAAAAACTGTTTTTGCATTCGTTGTAAAATATATATATATATATATATATTAGCTTTAAGCTTTTGCTCACTCAGCTTTGAATGTTTTGAAAATAGACTAAAATAATTTTTTCTCTAAATCCTGCTTTTTTTCTCATTGGTTACAAAATAAACTTATTACTAATAAGTATGTTTTATCTGTGTTTCATGAAAAAATGTAAAATCACATATTTTAAATAGAAAAAGTTGTAGGTTAACTTCAACATCAATATTNGTGTGCGCTACTGATGATTACATATGAACTTTTTAGACTCAATGTCAAGTTTAATATGTAGTATAATATATTGTGTGATTATGATACATGCGTAATCGTTTTATTGCTCAAGTTATTTTTAAAACTTTATCGATAAATATTTTATAAAATAACAAAAATTATAAAAACCAAAAATAGTTATAAGAAAAGCAAAAGATTTAGGAAATGCAGTTCAATGTAACTTTTTAGAAGATATTTGACATTTTTCACACAAAGCTAGCCATAAAAATTTTGTTGAGGTCATTGAGCTAATACATTTTTTAAAATTGATAATAAATGTTGATCAGTTAATCTTAACCTTTCTAAAATTTTGTTATTTTTCATTAAAAAAAAAATGTTGCTTGCATAAATAAGTGCTTCCGAACATAGCAACAAACGATAAAATTTTAGGAAACCGATGCACAGATAAATATGTATAAAATTCTAGAGTTCCAATTTCAATACAATTTTGGTTTAGCAAAGATTCCCATTTGATTTCAATTAATTCCATTTGTAAATTTTCAATATCGATAGATAAAGCTGAACTGAAAAGACGAAACCGAAATTCACAGCTGTTAAAAATAGAACATCTTCAATCAAATTCCATTTCTAACCATTTTTTTGTGAGCATATTTTGTAAATTCTAATTTAGATGAGTTAATCAATAGATATTGGAAGTTTCTAAAGTGAGACTAGTTTTCTTGTCCTAGTTTTTTTTACCAAAGAGATGATTTTTGTTTAAAAGCGTTAAAATTATCAAATAATGTAACAAGATATTTTTTCCAACAACATCTTTAAGCTACTACACTACGCCAACGGGAGGACTTAGAGCCACGACAGGTTTAACGTACATCAAACACTTTGTACTATGGATCTTCAATGGCACGAGGGGTCGAACTCGTGACACGCCAGCCACACGTTCGTAACCGGTGCAGGAACAAACCAGTCACAGTATACATAGTCCTGTACCTTACAAGAGAACGAAAATGAGTATCTTTGAACCGATTTTCTGAGCTATATATATTTGTTAAAAATTCAGCGTCTGCTATGTTCAAATACGTTTATAGTTCTGTGCATACACGCATTAATCTACTTTTCAATCTCTTCAAAATTCTCAGAAATTTTAATTATTATATTTTCAAAGAAAAACAGTGTTTATTATAAATACAGGGTGTCTGGGCTTAAAATATCAAAAAGTAATGACTTATTATTACAGAACTACCCATCAGAGTATAATAAATTGTTCCACCGTGGATTGGAAACCCTCCGAGATTTTTTGGGTCTAGTCCAATCGGCCGCAGGTACACGCATTATTCGGCAATCTCAGATAATAAACATTTTACACTAACTTCATTAGTAAAAACGTAAACGTCACAGTAAAAGGTGCAGTGCGTAATTTGGTTAGCGTAGTTTAAATCAGTCACGCGTGTAAAGAGACGTATTCGAACAGAATGGAATGTTGACTCTCCGACATCAAAATCTATTCACCAATAAAAAAGAACTTTAAAGGAAACGCGAGTATCTCAAACTGGCAAGTATTTTTAAGTTTTCGTGATAGAAGACACTGTAAATTGTGTGCTTGATTCATTTTGTAGGAGTTCTAGTCTATTAGGCAAGCCAGTAACAACGTTCCATTCTGTTCGAACCCGTCACTGTACACGCGTGACTTATTTAAATTCTGTTAACCAAAGTACGCACTGCAGCTTTTGCTGTGGCGACCACATCTTTACTAATAAAGTCGGTGTAAAAAGTTTATCGTCTGCGATTGCTGAATAATGCGCGCACATGCGGTCGACCGGTTCAGACCTGAAAATTCTCGGAGAGTTTTCCAATCCATGGATTAACAGTTTGTTGCATTCTGTTGGGTAATTCCGTAATAATAAACCATTGCTTTCGGATACTTTAAGTAGGGACACCCTGTACTGAGGGAAAGCATATATAATATGTATTGATAAGAGTATATTATATGTACATTATTAAAGGTAGGTTTTAAAATTACAAATGAAATTTTCAAATATATTTAATCTGCTGTGAACCTGAATAGAAAATGTATGTGAATTGAGACTTATTCTAAGCTGCTTTATAACAATATCATTTTTATTTTACAATGAAATTACATCTTACATTGTAGAAAAAGTATTATTTCATATTATTTAAAGATACACTGATTCAGAGAAGCTTAAGGTATCCGACTACGTTCGGAACCGTGATTATAAAAAGGCGCATAAATGTATAATTTTAATGTTATTTAGTGTCACTTAGATTAGAATACATGTATAAAATTGTTTTAAGGACATTTTGACAAAAAAAGTTATTTAAATACATAATTTCGACTAAAAATTAACTTAGAATAACCTTTTTTTCAAAATGTTCTCCTTTCGTGAAAAATGCTTCTATTATAATAATATTTTGCCTGTAAATAGCTCAGACCTCTGTACAGAGTCTCAACTATCATTTTTGAACAATTCACATTATTTTCAGAGTTACAAACATTTGAAATAATTATCGGCTTTTTTTTCCCACTTCTAAGTTATATATTTCAAACATTCTAGTTGAGCCTCTGTACAGAGATCTGAGCTATATACAGGCAAAATATTATTATAATAGAAGCATTTTTCACAAACGAGAACATTTTGAAAAAACGTTATTCTAAGTTAATTTTTTGCTGAAATATTGTACTTGAGAAATATTTTATTGTAATACTATTTTTAAAACAGTTTTATATACATTTTTTAATCTAAATGACACTAAATATCATAAATATTATCCATTCATACGCTTTTGCAAAATCACGGTTCCGAACGTAGTCGGATACCTTAATATATATAACTATGGGAATAGATATAAAGTACTCTTTAACCAATATATTCTTACTTATACCTATAATACTATCTGAAAATGGTTTTTATTATTTTTTGCGATTCACCAAAAATAGATCACAGACGGATGTTCATAAAAAAGATCATGGTTCAACCCTGAAGGACATTTCATGCATGATGGATGAACAGAGAGCTACAATAAATGTTCTTTTTTTTTCTTTTACATTACAGGATACACGCGACTCATAAATTTTCATCCGGTAGATTTTTCTTTTTTAGATCTATATCATGATACGGAAGGAAACTCTTATATGAAGAGTTTTCATTTAATTGATCAATACGTTTTTAAAGAAAATAGATTTTATCAAGTGCTATTGATAATTGAAAAATGAGAAATCATTAATGTAAAATATTCGAAATTTACAATTCAGTCATTTCATTTAGTTGTGTCTATCTTTTGCCCTTTAAATTTATTTGAAAATGAATTACGTTTGGATAAAGGTTAGAGAGATATAAATTAGGCTAATTTTTTTCTGGGAAATATTTGTTGGTATATTGTTTCGTAAATTTCGTAGATTATTGGTTCCCATATAAGGTAAACGGAGACTATAGCAATCTCAATAAAAGATATTTAAAAAAACTTTAAATGGATATTATAGTGACAATATATATGTATATAGATAGATAGATAGATAGATAGATAGATAGATAGATACAGGATGTCCGGCCTAAAATTATGCAAAAGTAATAGCTTACTATTACGGAACTTCCTATCAGAATGTAATAAACTGCTCATCTATGGATTGGAAATCTCTCTGAGATTTTTTGGGTCTAGTCCGATCGGTCTTATTTGATTGATCTTATTCGGCAATCGCAGACGGTAAACTTTTTACACTGGCTTCATTAGTAAAGAAAGATGTGGATACCACAGCTAAAAGTGCAGTTCGTACTTTGGTTAATGGAATATAAATCAGTCACGCGAGTACAGCGACGTATTCGAACAGAATGCAACGTCGTTACTGGCTTGCCTAATAGACTTATTAGAACTCCGACAAAATAAATCATGCACATGATCAACAGTGTCTTCTATCACCAAAACAAGGATTTTTGCCAGTTTGAGATACCAAAGTTCCCGTCTCCTTTAAAGTTATTTCCCATTGGAGGATAGATTTTGATGTCGGAGCGTCGACATTCCATTTTGTTCGAACACGTCGTTGTATACGGGTGACTGATTTAAATTCCATTTACGAAAGTACGCACTGCACCTTTTACTGTGGCGTTCACGTCCTTACTAATGAAGCCAGTGTAAAAAGTTTATCGTCTGTGATTGCCGAATAATGCGTGCACGTGCTGCCGATCTGACTAGACCCAAAAATCCTCGGAGGAGTTTTCCTATTCCTAGAAGAACAGTTTGTTACCCTCTAACAAGTAGTTTCGTAATAATAAGCCATTACTTTTGGGTAGTTTTATCCCGGACACATTGTATGTATATATATATATATATACAGAGAGATATAGATAAATAGGTATAAACATAGAAATAAAGAAAAAGCGAGTGAGTGTTTAGTTTATCGTCGCATAATATGGGCTATTGACAACCAACCTCGTGATTTAAAACATCGAGTCCAGTGATGAGAGGACCACACCAAAAAATCAGTACCTCTCTCTCCTAAATTCCATACTACACATGTGGCTGTTGTAGCCTAGTGGTCATGGTTATGGTCATGGACTCGTGGCTAGCATGTCATAAGCTCTAGTCTAGTATCGCTGAACACCCACCGTGTAAGGGGGGACAATGGTCTTTAAATATGTCGAGGCTCAAAAGTCCTCGAGTTCGAGTGGTGTGGAAGTTAAGAGAAAGGGCTGTCAGCTTAGATGTCGCCCTCATCATTGGTCTATGGTACAAATTTTGAGATTCGTCGTCAATAGCCCTCGTGCATCTTTTTGTGCGAGGTAAATATAACTAACTCTCACTTGCTCTATCTCTCTTCACATCACACCGAAGATAGAGTTTCGACAGATATAACACATAAAGTGAAGTATTCCCCCGTGGATGATATCTCACTCCTAAGTTAACTTCGTGATCTAGAGGTGTGGGATTGAATAATGAACCAGGTGTTGTCATAATCTTAAAATGTCTTTATTAAGATCTTAACTTAAATACTAACAATGATAATATTTATATTATAACTTAGCGGATCTGAGGTGAGAAAACACACAATGCGTATTACCAAATAAGGGCGATCTTAACCATTATATTTCACTTTCTTTTCTATTCCTAATCTCTGTTTATATCACAGTTATTAATGGATACTAGAATTATGCTACCTTAATTTTTTGCTTAATCACAATCCTCTCGTATCCTCAATATATCTGGAATAACTCGTGTAGAATTGGATCCACCTTGACTTGCTCGCTCTGTCACAAATAGCTTCACAATCAATGATGACTTTCTTCTCTTCCTTCAATTCACACGCTTAAACCAGACTAGCATAATCACTTCCCAATAGGTCATACGCTTACGTTCAACTTCTGCTATTTAAAAGGTTTCTAATTTGCATGTCACGTTTCGCTTCTGGATTTGGCTGGAAAGAAATTACCTTTTTCGGCCCCGAAGAACCCAAGAGGAGATTTTAGTAGAAAACGCTCCTCTACGCTGTAAATATTCAATGGCAGTGAAGCTCAAACTCATGACTTACTGACCACGAGTACGTGAACATAACCATTAGGCACCGCTGGCACGTAAGGACAAAGAAAAAGTAACTCGAGCATAGTTGTGTTTCCACTCACACCTAAAAAGCTTCGTTAAACGAGGGGTATTTGTTTCGAGCCATGAGCTCAAATTGTGAAGCCATTAAAATCGGCCTTCTAGAGAACCTGACACAAGTTAAATCTGTCGAGTAAGTCCTCATATTCATGTGATATTGAAGCTTGGAGACTGGAGGCCATCCTCGTCAATTGACCTTCTTTACACAGCCAATTATTCTTGTTCGGTTTTATAATGTAACATTAACAAGCAATCAGATTTGAATGTGATACTTTTATCTGAGCAGATAAATAATTATGTCTAGAGAGTACGATTAAGGAGGAAAATACAGGTTTTACTACAACACAGTATTTGAGGACTAAGAAAACACATTGGAAAACCCTTTAAGGTATCCGACTACGTTCGGAACCGTGATCTTAAAAAAGCGCATAAATGGATAATTTTCATGATATTTAGTGTCACAGATTAGAATACATGTATAAACTTATTTTAAGGACATTTTGACAAAAAAAAAATATTTAAATACAATATCTAGCAAAAAATTAACTTAGAATAATCTTTTTTCAAAATGTTCTCCTTTTGTGAAAAATGCTTCTATTATAATAATATTTTCCCTGTATATAGCTCAGACCACTGTACAGAGGCTCAACTATGATTTTCGAAAAATTCACATTATTTTCAGAGTTACAACCCATTGAAATAATTACCGGCGTTTTTTTTCTCAACATTTCTCCTCTCTGTTGTCGTAAAACATGGATAAACCCACTTCTAAGTTATATATTTCACAAATTCTACTTCAGCCTCGAGACAGAGGTCTGAACTATATACATGCAAAATATTATTATAATGGAAGCATTTTTCACAAAAGGAGAATATTTTGAAATGGGTCATTCTATGTTCATTTTTTGTACTTAAATAATTTTTTATTATAATACTATTCTTAAAACAATTCTATATACATTTTCTAATCTATGTGACACTAAATATCGTAAATATTATCCCTTTATACGCTTTTGAAAAATCACGGTTCCGAACGTAGTAGGATACCTTTAGTATGAATTGTTTTCTCCTTTTCTTCAGGTTTTATACATTCTGAAATCCCCTTGAAATAAGCACAGAGTAGCAACATTAAATTAAAAATATCAAGAGGATACTTTAACGTGACTCAAAGCTATAAGAAATGAAAAAATAACATTTGGAAAATAAAGCAATTATATTACATCATTTGTGGTTCTTTTTAAAAAAAAATTATTGAGTAAAATATTTCTTAGCCACCAAAGAAGATATTGTCTTAGCTACTTATGAATAGTACCTGACCATTTAATGAACTTTATTTCAAAAATAACAATGTTGAATGTCACTTATAATTCACATTAGTTCGGCTGCATTAACTTATACAAAAAATAAGTATTATCCTCAAAATCGATTATTATAACGTATAGTAGTTTTTTACATGTACGAGGTGTGATCTTGTAAAAAAAACCAAGACTGATCCAATAAATTATTGTAGTTACAGAATCAGTTCTCCGTGATATTATCTCTTTCAAACATTCACGCAACTCTGCATACGGTACTACCATTGCTTGTAACAGTTCTGGAATGAGGGTTTTGGAAGTTCCTTAAGGAGATTTTCCGTTTTTGCCTGAACATCTTCAACTGAGGTAAAATGGGCACCCTTTAAGCAACATTTAACTGCAGGATAAAGGAAAAAGTTACATGAGATTAAATCAGATGAATAAAGAGGACTTCCCATCACAGTAATGTTTTCGCTAGTCAGAAACTGCTGAACAGGTAGGGCTGTATGAGTGGATACATTGTCTTGGCGCAACACCTATCCATCACTCCCATTTCCTAATTTTTTCACGAAGTTTTTTTAGTACTTCAATGTAGTAGTGCCTGACCACTGATATGAGTGGAGACCCATTCATATTTTGGTTTGTAATTGCTTACATTGGGGCACCCAGCAGGTTCATCATCTTACACACTGACCTTTTCCCCTGAAACTCTCTTATACCATTTAAACACATGCTCACGAGACGAAGTTCTATCTTCATAAACCTCGGTGAATACTTGAAATATTTTCGTGGTGGATTACTTAAATTTCACAAAAAAACTTGATGTTGAGTCGACATTTTTCCGTCAGAATGCAATTACACGTGTGCACTCAATGACGCAGTACTCCTAACTGGCTTGGTTGACCACATGAATAGAGGAGATGCGTGGGATGACGTCACAACAACAGCTGTTGCCAACTTCACTTTTTTTTTCAAGCTAAATCTCGTTTTTTTGTGTCACACCTTGTTTTTTAGAAATAAAAAATTATGGAAATAATATCAAATTATTAAAAATTTTATCACAGTTGGGAGGCTGTAATGTGTACCTCTGGAACTATTTCTCTATAATGTAGATTTATTTTCATATTTTTTTAGATTTAAAATGATGTTTTCACATAAAAGTTTTAACTGAAGATTTATTTTTAAAAAAAAAAATGCATGTGTGTTTATGACCTCACGATAGAAGTGAAAACTTCCAATTTTGTAATGTTATTTCAGTGATTAGTTCGGTGAATAAAAAACAAGGGGATATTAGTATTGTCATATAAAATTATTTATTCATATGTCTGTACTCATAAAGCAATATTTTTTGCGAAATATATAATCATATTTTTGAATTAATTGTAATCTAAGAAGGAAACAGTAGGTTTATGGTAGCTGAAATAAATTATAAATACTTTAGACTGAAAATTATCTAATTATCTAAAAAAATATCTGTCAAGCGTTGTTCCGTACTTTATAGTGCTTTCATTTGGATCATTTGACATAATTAAATTGAATTTTGATTTTAAAATACCTACTAAAGGCTTTGATCTGTCTTTTGAAAAATCTATATTAAAATCCCCACTTAAAATAATAGGCAATTTGTTCAGAAGAGTTGATCCAGCTTCAGTGTAGGCAACTAAATTTTTGTGGATGAATTCGATAATTTTTCTACACTTTGATTGGGTGAAATATAAATAGTAACCATTAGAATTATTTGTCCACTTTCTGCTCTACATTTCGCTGCACAAATTTCTCCGATACATGACTCATTAAACACAAATGATTCAGTAGTATTATTACGAGTAATATTGTTACCGTTGTTACGAGCGTTACAAACCCGAGTGTAACAATGCTTGGCTTTTTAAAACGCATCATTCAACTTCACTCTCCAGCTAAACGCGCCTAAAGAAATTATCCCTTCAAATGTAAGACAACTGATTGCCAAATATGTTTTGCTGAGGTCGCCAACATAGTAACCTCACATCGGGAAAAAAAATGGAGTTGCTATGATAATCAGAACAAAATATATTTGATCTTTTGATGTATGAAATATATTCTGTTACATTTTATTAAAATTTTAATACACTTTTAGCATGTATGGCACTTTGCAATATAAAATCCTTAACCCGGCATACTTTCCTTAACACGATGTAAAATAATATACTACAAAAAAACTCGGTTTTTAATTATTAATATTTTTATTTTCATGTAATATGTAAGTTTATAAAATAGTAAGGAATGTTTAATGAATTTTAGACTTAATGAAAATTCTGCAGAATGACAATTTAATATCCTTATCATAGCAGCCAAAGGCTATAGATAGTCACAAGTAATGTAAATTGCCTTGAAAGATTTTATCAAAGTAAATATGCTAAAATGCAATTTGCTTTGTTATGTCTCGTACACTTTTAGAATTTTATCTACGGGATGCGTTAAGATCCTTCAAATAAATACAGAAATCTCTTATTTGACAATAAAGGAAATGAAGTAAGCAGTTAGAATGTTATTCATAAAAGGGAGTGAAATAGTCCCTCTTAAGAAAATAATGGACAAGGAACAATTTATATCTAAGATAAAAATACATTTTATAGAGATTATTGTATACGTTATATCACTTGGCCCATTTGTACTAGACACATTTATAAGGGATAATTAGGAATAGTTAAGCTTTCTTTTTCAGCAACAATACCAGCATGAAATAAGTTCTTGAGCTGAATAAATAGTTAATTGAATTTTTCTGTACCTTTTCCATTTTCTGCTTTATATGATCTGTTATCAAGTAGAATAAAAAAAGCGATTACGATACATGCATTTTAAAAGAAATAAGAGAAAATATGATATTAGCTAAAATATAATTACAAAATAAAGAATCAAACCTTAGCTCTGTTTATATAATCTACTGCTAAACAATGAAGTAATTAAAAAAATCCTTAACCAAACTTGAATTACATTTCTTTCATAAAATAACCATAATTGAAATACTGGTAGCAGTAATTATTTTTCATTCAAGATCAAATTAATATACCGTACTATTAATATACCGTCACAGTATTTAAGAATTTCTCTTCCAGTATTTTAATTATTTTACAGTACAATTTATTTCTCACTCTAACTAAAACACAATAAGGCAAGATAATTACATTTTTAAAAAACTATTGTGATTTTGCGTGTTTGTGATGAACACCGCATTTTAGTTTTTGATATTATGTAGCTCGGATTTTATGTGCAGCATTTTGTTTAAAGGAAAACACGTATTTTTCCTGTGATATTGAACAGAGTTTCTTTATAAGGCTTTGGAGTAGTTTAATTGCATTACGGTACAACTTCGTTTGTCATAATCGTAAGCAAAAGGACAGAGGAAACATTTTCTAAAAATAATTCCTGTTTTTTCGAAAAGTCTCTCCTAAAGATCACGTAATTTAATTTCTACGAGTTATTTAGGAGCTGGTAATTCAATGAATTTTCTAGATGTGATGATACAATTATACGATAGCTGATGAAATTAGCTGTTCTCTTAAATGTAATAATTAAATTAAAGTATCAGTTATTTATAAAAAGAGATACATGCCCCTACCCCTAATCATGAATTAGTTTTGCTATTAAATATGTGATCCATATAAATTTATTATGGGAAAGAAACTTGCGTACTACAGACTTTTATTGTTACATATTATACACGTTAAAAGTTAGTACGGATTATCTTTTTAAAAACTCTACGAGAGTCACCGCATTTCATCGAAACTTAAACGAGCTTTTGATGTTTATGATTTGTATTCCAATTTTTAGTAAGGCTATGCAGAATTAGAGTAAATTCAGAAAATTGCTCTAAAGTATTTTATCAAAGTGAATATGTCGAAAGTAATTTGAATTTTTTAAGTCGTACATTTTTAAGAGTATGGCTAAATAACGCTTTAACATCATTTTAATATGTGCAAACCGAAATATTTTACTTGACTGTAAAGAATTTAATACTGTAGTGCAGTGTTTTTTAAACTGTGGAGTGCGCCCCCTAGGGAAGCACGAGCATAAATTAAAAAAAGTCGAGAATAAATTATTATTTTTAAAAATATATAAAAATTTACTTAAGGAAACAAAACAAAATACATTCTGACATAGTAAAAATACACGTTACACTGTTATTGTTATCTGTCCAATTTAAAAATTAGAAAAGAAAAAAAAGCAACATAATACTTTTATCATTACTTAAAATAATTTACTTAAAATATCTAATAATTGAAAGTAACATATCGTGGGCCTAGTTATCAGAATGCGTAACTCCTTCTAGAGTGTGAATATGATATTCGAGTGGTGCTAGGCGACAAGTTGTTGTTTATTTTCTCCAAGATGGGCGATAACATTACAATATGGTTACCCTGATATTTTTATCGTGTGGTAATTTGGTTGCCATGGAGATAACGTATATTAATTAATTTTTATTGCTTTTTTCTTCATTTTAAATATATCTCAAAGCAGTGTTTTACAATTATTTTTCCTTGGCACGATTCCTTAATCGCGCCAAACAGCGCTTAGCACTCCCATATCAAATTCAGTTTCTTTGTGGAGTTACGCATTCTGATAATTAGACCAACGATATGCAAGATTGAATACTTATCTTAATAATTTGAGTGTTTTGTAATTAAGATCGTATTGTAGTTTTAGCGTTAAGGTGCCTGACTAGTTGCGAAGACATTTTTTTAAAATTTTGCTGCAAATTTATTTTTAAACTCATTTTTTGTTTAATTGTAACTGAAAACTAATAAAAAAAGCAAAAAAAAATTTCTTTCAATGTATTTTTTTTAAATATGGCCAATTTTAGGTTTAAATTAGACGTTATTTGCACGTTACGTTAAACATAGTAAAATAAATTCTAATGCATAAAATTTTAAAAAGCCCATATAATTTTACTCAGAAAACAGTTACTGATGAATTGACCTAATATCTTTGAAAATTTTTAATTTATTACTGAACTAGAGGTCAAAAAGTGCACGCAATGCAAATTTTTCAAATATTTCACATTTATCACACAGGAAAAAAATCATAAAAAAGATAAACATGCTGTTTTTTCTTAATCCCTACGTCACAGCATACATACTATAATAATGCACAATTATACAAAATTTCAGACAATTATCTACAGAACTTTTTGAGATATCATGCTTACCGTGTTGTAAAATATCAAAATATCTGTTTCAGAGAAAAATGCATTTAAAGATTTAAAATTCAAAATTTAAAAAACTATACTGCTAAAAAACCCTAAAACCTCTATATATCAAAAGAACAAACCTTTTTAAAGCAATTATGAATATTATATACTTTCTTCAAACTTTTATCTTTTAATATCTTTAACAACTTTATAGTGTCAAAAAGCTTTTTCTTAAAGTCTAAGTACATAGTTTACGAAATACAGATTAGACATATAAAAAGCACTTTAAAAAATCTTATTGCATTAAAAAATAAAAACATTTTACATAGAAAAACAAATATATTCTTCCATATTATTTTAGAAGTTAAGAAATATTTAATACAAAATATATTTGTGTTGTTTTAGCAGTAAACATTCATGAAAAAGCTCTTAAAAAAATATTGTTTATCACAAAGGTTATCATAAATTAGAATAAAAATCATGCAAAGAAGTACTTTAAAACCCTCCATATGAATATACTAAGCCTTCTGTTTTTTCATCCTTAGTTATTTTGGTTTTTCTTGCTGCTTTTCTTTTTTTTCGAGACAATTTTGCAATCGGTAAAGAGTGTCGTAAAGATGTTGAAATCCGTTGTTTATCAAATTTAAGTAATTCTTGAGCAACACTTTCAGGAAGGGAACCATTTACATTTCGAATTACTGATAATATACCAGCATAACCAGAATTAAAAAGTATTAGAGCTAATAATGCACCCAAACGAAATGTTTCCAATCCAATAAATATATTTTTGGGAACAATATTCCACAAAATGTTGTTAAAACTTTCGTTGCAATTCTGTGTCTTACCATGAAGACATTTTTTCAACAAATTTTCACTACACAGTTTTAGATATGTAGGCTTTATTTGGTTTATAATTTTATTAGGAAGTCCTAGCTGAATTTCTTTGAGGGGACTCCCTGCTGCTTTTGCCCTTTGGTAACGACACCAACTCTCAGATCCTTCAGGACACTGTCCATGCAATGGATTATTTTTTCCAGATACACAGTGGAAAAATGCAGCTATTACACTACTCATCATCTTTTGTAGATTACCTACATTGCTTCGAATAGCTATTCCATAATAGTTCTGAATTCTGTCAATTAATTTATCAGTTAATTTATTTTTCCCTCCCAAACCTTTCATCGTTTTTTTTAATTGACGCAACCTCCCCCCTACACGTTTCTGTACATGGCCTATACACTCGAGTTTGGTTACTGTATTAATTCCATAAAAGTTTTTAACAGATTCATATCCTTTCGAGTCCCCATCTCCGTAGTATTCATTGTACTGCACATCCCTTACATTTGATCTCTCAAATATACGGTAGGCTCCAACAACTTCCATGTTCCCCGCAGAACCTTTATAGTTCGAACATAAATGTTTTGATGATTGGCTATTGCCTTTCGCGCATATGTGGCAATATTGCGTCATAACTTCAATGTCTAAAATTTTACCGGTGTCAACTGATATGGCACTTACACACCCATTCAAAGATGAGTAGCCTCTGCGTTGCCAAGTACCATCAATAGATATTCCACATTTAGTGAAACTATTTGAGCCTTTGATTTCACTCAATGCAGCGTTGATGTTTTCTTGAGCAACACATTCAGTTGCTTTCAACAGTTTCTTTTCTTGATTGCGGAAAGCAAGTTTTGACAGGAAAGGTAAACCGAGGAAAGCACATAACTTTTTGCCAGCAGAAAATCCTTTCCCGATTATCCTTAGCCCCAAAACAATTGAAGAGTTTATAAGACAAGAACCTTTCATCTTCTCTGTCGTAGGGAAACCTTTAAAGAAGGAGCAGTTTTTGCACTTTAGGTTCATATGTGAGCATAATCCACTGACAGAGTCTTCTATAAGTTCCAAACCCTGAGAATAACAGTCAGGGCAACAAACTATGGCAAAAATTGAAATTAAAGTTGTCAAGCTGACAATTCTATTGTCTTCATAAGTTTCAAACAATCTTTCTGAGAAAATATCCAAACTTGTATGGCTTGATTCCAATTTTTTGGCACTAGCGGATTCAGTAGAATTGGGCTCAGATGTTTCATTATTCTCATTAATAGCAGCACGAATGGTATAACGATTTCCAGTAAATCGGCGCTTCTTAGACCTCCCAGATCTTGATTTAGCCATAATTAATCAATATTTTGTCTTAAAAAAGACAGTTTTTTTATAAAATATATCAAAATAATAAGTTAAATGAGGAGCGAAGAATCGAGTAGATAGAACATAAGCAAGTCGAAAAATGACAACAAATCTGTAAAGTTGTTGCCAAATTTTACTAAAAACTATTAAATAATTTTATAAAAAATATCACCATATTCAGTTTTAATGTTACCAAAATTAATATTTTATTAATAAATTCAATAAAACTCCAAAAAAGAGTAAAAAGCTTTCAAATTCAAAGCACTTCCGGTTTCGATTTCTAACTTCCGGTTCTTTTTTGTTGTTCTCACTTGACATAAAA